>CAUYPK010163933.1:0-43846 GCA_963574355.1 Loris lydekkerianus
CCATTCTGTTACTGCGGGATTCTACTGCATTTCTCCGATCTGTGAGGGCTGCAAATTCTTGTCTCAATGTGTCAAAATCTTTGGTGATTTTGTCTTTGAATTCATTGAATTCTTGAGACAACTTTTGAAATGCTCCTTGAATTTCTAATTCCAACTTTTCCTCTATTCTATTAATCTTGTTTGCACTTCAAATTCTGAATTCGATTTCTGACATCTCAGCCATCTGTTTACAAATGGGATCTTCAGTTGTGTCTGCCATATCTTTCTTTGGGGAGGTTGATCTATTCTGGTTATTCATGTTGCCAGAGTTTTTCTGCTGATTCTGCTCCATGATTATTTTACACTGTTTGGCTAGATGAGCAGATAAGGAGAAGTTGGGTTTGCGGCTCCAGCCCTTTGCCCAAAAGCTGGGATTGGTGTCTGTATCTTTTCCCTTAGAGCTTTGCCAAGGACTTGTACAATGCTACAGCCTGAGAAATTTGGGACCTGCTTGGTATGGTGGGGCTAAATTGCTCTGACTTATTTTCAGCTGATCTCTGTTCTACTCTAGTGAATCAGTTACTCTGTGTTGAAGTCTCAGCTATGGAGAGATACCAGCAATTAAGACACCCCACCCACCATAGGCAACAATTGGAAAAGGAAAATCAAACCTTCCCACAATCACACACCCAGGGTACCACTTTGGATAGTCCTCAGGCGATTGGCTCAGTTCAAGAGGTCCAAATCAATTGTCCCAGTCAGCACCGGTCTCAGGTGGGAGAGTTCAAAAGGTCTGTGGCAACTAGATAGCAGGAGTCTGCTGGCAGCTCAAGTATGACTCACTCCAGTGCTCTGTGAGGTCAGAAGGACCCTCCCAGCAAATAAATTAGTCTGGGAAGGTTGGTGCCTCCTTCCTCACCTTGCACCTGTTGCACCCAGTCCCTGGTGGTAACCCTGCAGGGCTGTGACCCAGTTCCCTCAATGAGCAGATGCTCCAGGAGTTTGCACCTACCTGAGTCATAGGAATATCTATATCTCTTCAGCCAGGCTGCTGCTCTCTGCCACTATCCAGCAGGGGAAGGTGAGGCCTGACAACCTTGGGTGCTTAATGGAGGCTGGGGCAGTTCACTCAGTTCCAGCCCTGCCCCTGATTGATGTTGCTGACAGAACAGAACAATTTTGCAGAATTTGTTTCTGTCCTGGCTATATTACTCTTTGGATCAGATGCTGTTTGAGTTTACAGAAACTGGAACTCAGCCCCGGTCTATGGCACTGCCCAGTCTCGGCTGCAGTCTGTGTTGGGGCAGGAGTAGTTAGAGCTCACACTCAGCTGTCAGTTACAGCCTCGGACTGCCCAACCTTGTCTCAGCTATGATCCCCTGAGGGTCAGGTGCATCTTAGGCTCAGTAAACCAGTCCTCTGGGTCAGCCCCACCCTGGGAGTCTGCTGTCTCTGTGCATGCATATTCTAGTTCCTGAGCTCTGCCCAGGCTGGTACTGCCTCAGGCATACCCTTTACTCTCGGGGCCTGCGTTTCTGCCCCAGATCTGTTTCACCAGTGGCTGCCACCAGAGAAGATGCCCGGCTTCCTCTGGTTGCCCAGAGAGATAGGGAGTGTGTCTCCAGAATATCCCCAGGGGTGTGAGCCCTATTGTTCTTGCCACTGTGGCTGCTGCTCTGTGCCTTGGGGACCGTTGCTTCTGTATGGCTCCCTCTCAGTTGACCGTCTTATCCTTATTCCCATCCTGCAGAATCAGCACAGACCAGCAATAGCCCTTGCCCTCTCCACACCTCTTAAGAAAATGCCCAAGAATTTGGGCTCCATGGGGGACAGGCTTCTAGACCTTGGGATGAGAGTGGAGAGGAGTGCTGGGAGTTCAGAATAGCAGGTAGAGAATATATACAGTTTTATATAGTTTTATGCCTGGCAAGAGGTTGCCATGACCCCCTAGTAGGGGAAGGAGGTCCAGTTTTTAGAGGGTCTCTCTTGTGGGATTAAATGGGAGGACTTTTGAAGTCTGCTCGCTTGTTTGTATGGAGTACTGCAAACCATTCTCATGGGGGGAAAGGACTCTGGTCCACTTGGTGATGGATTTTGTACTTTTTGTTTGTATCCTTGGGGTCACAGTTCACCTCAGCAGGGTTGATGTGTGTTCTTCAACCTTCTCTCTTGGCTCAGCTCCAAAACATTAGCTTACTTGCTAAACTTCTGTCCTTTAACTCTCTTCTTCTGGCTAGGAGCCTCTGTGGAAAGCTGGCTCCAGTCGGCCATCTTGCCTCCACCCCTCCTGCTGTTCTCCATTTCTATTCTTTTTTGGCCCCAGTGTTGAAGGAATTTCTTTTTGTGCTAGGTCCTTGTTCTCAGAGATTTGAAGAATGAACCCAGGGACTATAGAGATCAGTGATAAGATAGGATTTATTAAAGGAAGACAGAAGAAATAAAAAGCATCAGAGCTTCTGGCAGAGGGAAAGACCCAAGTGGGAAGTCTCGGAAACATTTTTCTTTTATAGATGATCACAGGTTTTGTCCCAACTACACACAGGCTAGAACACCAGCAAAATGTGTTTTCTTCTGTTCACTAGTTTTAATAGCTGTAGTCTTTGCTCCTTTGATGTGCAAGGTTCCATTGGGTGGCACATCAAATGTGAGTTGGGACCTCATCCATATTGGTGATTTGGGCTGGCTCAAAGTTGTAAGTCTTTCGAAGACTGATTACATAAGAATGAAATTCCAAAACTAGATTCTCATAGGCTGCTGGAATTTTGGGGCAAGTTTTGTTCCTGTCCTCACACTCAGAACTTCTCTCTTCATAAAGTTAAAGCACCACCTCGGTGTCCCTGAGAAATCACCAGTGTTCTTTCCTCGTGCAATGCTTTTGCCCTCTTCTTGTATCATCTTGGTGGAAACAGAGATCCCAGTTTGACGCTGCTCCAGAATCCAGGTCTTCACCGCCTGCTCCCCCTCCAGCCACTGTGGAGGTTTCCCTGTGTGACCTTCCTGTGTCTCGGTATCTGCAGAAGTCTCTCCTCCTGCCGCCTCCACAGTCAGAGACGCTCTCTGAGGGAGGAGGTCCAGAGGGTCTCTCAGCGGCTCTGTTCCCAGGTCTTCACCTGCTGCTCCACCTATGGCCACTGTGGAGGCTTCCCTGCGTGACCTCCCTCTGTCTCGGCATCTGCAGAAGCCTCTCCTCCTGCCGCCTCCACACTCTGAGACTCTCTCTGAGGGAGGAGGTCCAGAGGGTCTCTCAGCAGCTCTGTTCCCAGGCTCTTTAGCATATTAAATAACTGTTAGCTTGAAGCTTGCACTGTATGAAAACTGCTCCCACATTTTCTAAAGGATTTTCCAATAATTTTTGTAAAAAGATCAGCTAGATTGCTAGCTCCCACCTCAGGTGTATGCAGAGAAATATGTTGCTCTTCATTGGCTGAAAATACTTTTGTTGAAAGTTTGTGATAAGTTCAACAAAAGTGATTATTAATATTCCAGAGTATTATTTTGTATATGGATATCATTAGTGCTTTCTAAAGTTACACTTTTAATGCATAAGTATGAATAATTTTAAAATATTTATATATAGGGAATTAGTATACCCACGTGTCATGTGCATCATTATTTTTTCCTCCAAAATTTGAGGAAAAAAGTACACATTGTACATGGCAAAATATGTTAATTATAAAACCAAATCATCTTCTACAACCTTGTCACTGAAATCTGACTTCCACATAGATCTGGTAATAGGCTTTCTTGATGTCTTTCTGGTTGGCATTTCAGGGCACTGCTAATACCTGGTAATAATCTTCTTTGGCCAGTGGGGTGCATGTGTGGTTGAAGGCAGTACAAACAAAAGGGTAACATTTTGTTCCTGTAAGGCCGGTGCCGGGTCTCAGTATCAGCAGCGTCCAAGGTCCACAAGTTCCCAGGGAAGGCACCAAAACTGTGACACTCAGTTTGCTGCCCAGAAACTCCCCCAGCACACCCTCCCTGGGCAGCCAGGCCCCTCTGTCCACTGCAGCTGGCAGCCAGGGGGTCTCCACCAGCCACCAGCTTGGAGAGCACCATGTCACGGTCTTGGCTGGGGGAACTGTCCATCCTCCTGTCTCTCCATCCCTCTTATCCATCTCTTCTGTCTGTCTGTTTATTTCTCTGTTTCTCTGTCTGCTATTTTCTTTCTCTGCCATCTGTCCTATCTTTCTGTCCTTCCTATTCACCCCTGCTGTCTGTTTCTCCATCAACCTACTACTCCATCTATCTAGAGAGAATGGGAGCAATCACCATGGGTTTGAGTGTGATGCTTGCACCCTACTTCAGAGAGGGTAAAGGTGTGGGGCTGAGGGCCTGCAGGCCTTGGTGAATTGGAGTAAGCATGCTTGCATTGGCTGGCGAGTCATGATTAAGAAGGAAGGAACGAGACCAAGTGGGGTGCAGTGATGAGAAGATATCAGGACCAATGACTGTGAGTAATGTTCAATTTTATACACCTGAGGTATTAAAAATACCATCCCACAAAACAAAGCAAAGTAAAAATCCCTCAGCAATTGTGTTTGTGCCATGTACCTCAGCATTTTAGAGGAAGGGGAACAGAGACACAGAAGCTCTTTGATCTGCTGAGAGCAGCTCAGGGAGCCTCGGAGACCCGGGCTCCTGCCCAGTTTATCCTCCACATACGCATGGCTTTTGTCTCAGGAGACTCCTGTCTCAGCAAATGGCAGGGCTAACTTTTCACTCAACTGTGCTTGGGTGGAGATTCTGAATGTGAAAAGAAAGGACATTTTCCCAGGGGTGAGGGGTCCCTGTTCTCACAGACAACCTAGGCCAGCTCTGGGACAGATGTCTGAGGTCCAGCTGTAAGCAATGCCTGTCACATCTGTGTGCTCTGGCTGCCGTAACGAGTCACCACAAACAAGCAGCTGAAAACAACATAAATCTATTCTCCCATAGTTCTGGAGTCAGATCCTGAACTCAGGGCCACACCCACTCTGAGTGTGGGCTCAGGGGAGCCCTGCCCCTCCAGTCCCTGGGGGGTTCCATGGCTCTGTCATCACTGGATGTAGGGCCAGCCTGGTCAATCCAGCGTGGTCTCATCTCAGTCCTTATCTTGGAGGCATTATTTCCAAATAAGGCCATGTGAGGTTCTGGGTGGACGTGGATTTGGGGGCAGTGTTCTGCTCATCTTTGCTGAGACAGGACTGTGTGTGCTCTGCATGCTGCATCTGGGGGAGAAGGGCCCTATGCACTGTGTGTACACTGCATGTGCACTGTATGTGTGTACTGGGAAGGCTGCAGGCAGAGGCTGAGGGGTGGAGGCAGGCGTGTGGAGCCCAAGGGGATGGGTGGCCCGTGGGAGAAGCTGAGCACTCCTAGGAAGTCTCTGTGGCCAAAAGTATGGGCTCCAGTTTATTTATTTGGTCATGTGAAAGTTTCTGGATCCAAAATGGAGTCACTAATGTCAAACTCTGGCAAACTGGAGCTGGAAAGTCCATTAATGGGGTTCTTGAGCACTATTGCCATAACAGGGGCTGTCGCAAGAAATGTTTCGGGGCCACACACATGGCACAGCTCTCAGCTCCAGAACAGCCAGCGGCTCTCAGGGGGTTATGTGGCTGCTCACAGGGCCTAACCCTAACCCTGAGATACAGGTGGTGTCCAGCAACCACAGACATTGGCCTGTTAGGACTCAGCAGCTCCGCTGTACTGTTGGCACCAATGAACTTTCTTTTAAAACCAGCTGGTATCCTCCTCTCTCCCCAGTAGCCCTCTCCTGTGTTCTCTGCACATCCCGGAGGCAACCCTGGTCTGCACCCCGTCCCCAGCAATCCTGTTGCTTGTATGTTATTCCCAAGTGAAGCCTCCTTTTCCTGAGATATTAGTTTCTCTTTGTCTTGTGTTGATGTTTCTCAAAGTGTCCTGGGCCAGAGAATGTGAGCACTCTGTGCTCAGGCTGGTGACTGCTTTAGTGGCTACTGCTCAGTTTCTGCTGTGTGGACACAGTGGTATTCCTCAAAAGCTTGGACACCAGCTCCCTGTCCCCAGGACGGTGGGCTCCTTCTGGAACTGACAGAGGCACGCTGTTCCTCCCTGTGCCCCTGCCTTCCTGCGGGGCCCTGTTTGAGTAAGCAAAGTTTATTTATTTCTTGGCAATCATAATTCTTGAGAATTAAGCAATAAACAGCTATTTTTAAAGATTCAGATAATTGACGTTTAAGTCACATCTTCACGGCCTACAGAGGAACTTTGTCATGTGAACTACAGGCTTTCAAATCCTGACTCCTCTCTCAGAAGTCCCTGTCCCCAGCCCCCTGCTGCTGGCCTGGCTGCCCCAAGACACCTCCTGTGCCTCTTGCTGCTGCCCTACCTCTGCTCCAGGCTGGCCTCTCATTCTGGCTTTGGGACCCTCAGCTTCCTGACCCCTTGTGGTGGGAACCCCAGGCCTCCCGGCCCAGCCTGTATGACCACTGACCTGAGGCTAGAGTCACAGAAAAGAAGCCAGATCACTTAAAATCCTGTTTTCTTGTAACTTAGCTGTGAACACTTTTCCACTGTTCTAACCATATTGAAAAATCAAAGCACTGCTTCTGGGACTGTCCCACCTCTGTGAGATCCCCGAGCTTACCCAGCCCTGTGAGGAAGCTGGTGCAGCTGTCCCCTCGCTCCCCCTACTTTCCACCCCGGTCACTACTCACCACTGGGGAAGCTCTGCTTTTCTCTCTTGTGACCACAGCATTGAAAAGAAGAAAGAGGTGACCCGAAATTCTGGGAAAGTCAGGAAAATACTGGTCGGGCTGCAGTCTCTGCCTTCCATGCTCATCCTCCTGGGCAGAAACTGTTTCCCCTGCCACACCCACACCCACCTAGGTGGGGAGGCCCCCCTGCAGTCCAGCCATCCTCTGCCTCACTTTCAGATCAGCACCTCCAGATCCACCTCATCAGGAGCCTGTGCTCAATCTGCTGCTGCTGATCAGCTTTGGTTTTTGTGGCACAAGAAAGAAGCAAGAAGAGTTGGGTCAGTTTCAGAGGTTTCTGCAGATGTTTTTAAAAATATCTTTGTGAGGCTTGGTGCCTGTAGTACGGTGGTTACAACACCAGCCACATACACCGAGGCTGGTGGGTTTGAACCCAGCCCAAGCCTGCTAATCAACAATGACAACTGCAACAAAAAAAAGTAGCTGGGTGTTGTGGTGGGCACCTGTAGTCCTAGCTACTTGGGAGGCCGAGGCAAGAGAATTGCTCGAGCCCAAGAGTTTGAGGTTGCTGTGAGCTGTGATGCTATGGCACTCTACCGAGGGTGACACAATGGGACTCTGTCTCAAAAAAAAAAAAAAAAAGGAAAAATGTCTTTCTGGGCCTGATTGGGTGAGGCTGCAGGGGGGCTTGGCGATGTGGGCTTCAGTTCAGCAGGCCTGGTGGAGGATGCTGAACTAGTGACTGCAGGAGGCTCACACATTCATTCAATAGATATTTATTGATTGCTGTTTTGGTTATTTGTTGCTTGGTAACAAATCACTTCAAAGCTTAGTGGCTTAACAAATGACTGTTGGCCATTTCTTAGGTTGACTGTGCTGGGCTCAGCCAGGACGGTTCATCTCCACTCCCTGTTGGCTGTGTTGGCTGGGGTCACTTGTAAGGCTGCCTCTTGGATGGGTGCCAGGGTGGCTGGGTGCTGGCCTCTGCCTCCTCCAGGGCCTTCTGTCCTCAAGGTCTACCTATTCACTTGGTCTCTAGCATGGAATCTTCTTGGCACTCCTGGCATTTGGGCAGGCTAATTCTCTGCTGTGGGGCTGTCCTGTGCATTGAAGGGGGGTGGCAGCATCCCTGGTCTCTACTGATTGGAAGTTGGTAACACTCTGCACCTCTAATTTGCAACAACCAAAAATCTCTCCAGCTGTCTTCTGGGGACATATTCTCTCCCTGTTAAGAACAATAGGGCAGCCTGGACTTCTTGCAGCTGAGGACTCCCAAGAGAGTGGGAACATACAGTACCAGGCCCCTTGAGGCCCAACCTGGAATTGGCACCATGTCGCTTCACGTTCAGGTGGCCAAAGTGAGACACAGAGTCAGGTCAGACTCCAGGGAGGAGGACAGAGATTCAACTGCTGGAACGGAGCAGCGAAATTGCATTATCAAGGGACCACTGAACCATCTCTGAAAACAGCCTTCCATGAGCAGTGCCTGCTAAGTGACAAGCCCTGCCCTGACACAGGGAAATCAGTCTTCACTATGGGGGTTGGCAGGAAATACAGATGTGAGTGTGTCTATGTACAGGGATATGCATATAGTACTTAACCAAGTAAAAGGAAATTTAAAGTAGTACATGCTATCTGCACCCCATGTTTATAGCGGCACAGTGTGGAATACACATTCGACGGAATATTACTCAGCCTTTAAAAGGAAGGACATTCTGACACAAGAGATATACCTTTTTAAAGGTGTATCTCTTTTATTCAGCAGATTATTGGTCTTGGTTTATGACCTGAACTAAAATTATTTTTCTTTTAATAGGTGAGTTAAATACATTTGTATTTATTAATGTTACTGATATTTGGCCTGAACTCTATTACATTATTTTAGGTCATAATTATTTTGCCTATTATGTTACACTTGCTTTGTTTCTTTTCAGGATGTATTTCTTTGTTCTTTAATTATTCAAAATTCTGTTGGTATATAAGAATGTTTGTACTTTTGTTCCAGTGATGAATTTTGTGTTTATACATTTTTAATGTTCTTAATCTCTCCTTTCTACAGGTTTTTTTTTGCTTTTTACTATCTTGTTTGTCATTTTTAATGGTATCATTAATGCTTGCCTAGTACCTTTATATCCATCATTAATTATTCTTTCTTGTTCCGGCTTTTCCCTCCTGCCATTTTCAGGTGCATTATTTCTGTTTTGT
Organism: Loris lydekkerianus; assembly: GCA_963574355.1. Lineage (NCBI taxonomy): Eukaryota > Metazoa > Chordata > Mammalia > Primates > Lorisidae > Loris > Loris lydekkerianus. The sequence continues at coordinate 8,865 of CAUYPK010163933.1, forward strand.
CAGAACAGCTGTGGGCACTGTGCTGGGCCATAGAGGGTTTTAATCAGTGGCATGACTTGATGTATGTTTCAGGAAGGTCACTTGGGATCAGGGGTGGAGAGTGGTGTGTGTGAACACACCGTAGCAGGGAGGCCCTAGGGTAGTGATGCAGGGTGCTGTGGATATGAGGGGACGTGTGGGAGCTGGGAGGTGTCCTGACCCAGAGAAGGCTTGACAGAGCATAGCTGGGGCAGCTGAGGAGCTGGGGCTGCTGAGAAGGGTTACCAACTAAATGATCAAAAAATTGAGATTTTACTTTTGGTAAAGGTTCCTAATCTTTTCTAGATATTAATTATTAAATGTTAATTAGCTATTAATTAATTAGTTAATTCTTCCACTCTCTTTTTTTTTGAAATATAATTTTTTTCTTTATTATATCATCTTTCTAATTCAAAGTACTTGAAATTGTATATTTGAATATACTCTGGTCAAAATATACATTAACCACAAAGACTGATTTCTATTGCCAATTTACAGGTACATTGTGTGTGGAGTTCATTTATCTTCTCAGAACTCACAATGAAAATAAGACTTCTATTGTGGTTGGAGAAATGGGGAAAGGAATTAAGGGGAAAAAACATGTAGACAACACACATTTTTCATTCATTCCAAAGATGCCTGCTGGAATACAGATGCATGGAGCTCTACATCTGGCCACAGGCCACACCAAGCATTAATTCAGGAAGAACAGTATCACTACAAGATCAAAAAGGTACTGTCGGGCAGGAAGAAAAAGAGTTTGTATAAAATCATCTAAAACTCTGAAAAACTATAAAGGCATATCAAGAAAAAAAAAAATAAAGTAAAAGCCAAAGAGTTTATTTCAGTGAAATCATTTTAAATTAGATATAATATATGAAGCTCCCATATGCCCCAACCTAATAGAAAAGTTCCTCTCAGTGAGAAATCAATTATTTTAATAGTAAAAAATTTTTACATATCAGTAAAATCTGTTATATTTAAAACTATGTATACAGTACATTTCTGGCAAAAACCTTATATATCTTTTGGTTGTCAAGACAAAGTAAAAATGTGGTTGCATAAAATCATAAAAAATATAATTTGCTGAAAAGATAGTAAAAAAAGATTAAAAATGATTTGCATTGACACCCTTTACATCTTCAGTATTGGTAAGAATTTGCTAACCACAATAAATTCGTGGAACTCCTGTCGTAACCTTGACACATTTAACCAAAAGTTACCATTTCAAATATTCTAGCTTGAAATCTGTGCATTTGGGTGGTGCCTGTGGCTCAAAGGAGGTGGCGGGTTCAAACCCAGCCCCGGCCAAAAACCACAAACAAAACAAAACAAAACACCCCCCAAAACTGTATATTTATCATACTATTTGTACAAGTGCAATATTTAAATATTTTCAGAATAAAACTCAGTAACTAAAGGAATCACAATAACTTACAAAAGAAGCAAAGTTTACAAAATTAACAATTTTTAGAAGGTCCTATTCAATTGGTTCCTCCTTCTCTTCCCCCTCCTCACAACAGCTTATAGAGACATCACTTAGTTCTATTCACAAATATGTAACTTTAAAAATACAGTCTTCTGTCCTTAACATCAGGAATATAATGCTGCCTTTAGAGAATTAAGTGAAAGCAATATCCCCCAAACAAAGGGGCACACACAAGTTATTATATAAATACAGGTTTTGAAGACATGTTATACTTAGTGCTAGAGTATCTGAATATATAAATTCTGTGTGTTTTTGGACTTATGAAGCTAAAGAAAAAATTCAAATTGGGTCTAATACTTGACATGACTTACCATACACTATCGAATTTTAAGAGGGGGATATGGAAGAAGTTATCCAGACAGTTACTACTGTTAGAAGATACTAGCTATCTAAGAAGGTAGGGAGTCCAGGACACAAAATCACCTATAAAGGTCTCTGGGATTTCTAGGCAAATTATTTATTGAATAAATTTATGAAGTAAATATATAACATATCAACATGTAATAATACATGAAGGCCTTTATGGTAAATTAATATTCTCAAAGCCTCCGTGTACACTAAATATAAAATACCCCCAAATCAAGTAAGCCCGAGAGACCTACAATCCATTGTGTATATTATGCTATATGCCTACTGAACAATGAACAAAATGATCTTAATTCATTTCCACACATTAAGCTTTTAATATTAATCAAGTCCCGGCTGGGTGCCTGTGGCTCAAGCAGCTAAGGTGCCAGCCACATACACCTGAGCTGGTGGGTTGCAATCCAGCCCGGCCTGCCAAACAACAATGACGGCTGTAACCAAAAAATAGACAGGCGTTGTGGCGGGCACCTGTAGTCCCAGCTACTTGGGAGGCGGAGGCAGGAAAATTGCTTGAGCCCAGGAGTTGGAGGTTGCTGTGAGCTGTGATGCCACAGCACTCTACCCAGGGGCACAGCTTGAGGCTCTGTCTCAAAAAAAAAAAAAACAAACAAAAAACAAAATTAATCAAGTCCAAATCCCTGTGCAAATTGCATTCCAAAGGCCAATCCTTGGTTATAATTCTGTATAACTTGATTACAAATGGAAGCATTTGGCTATGACTTAGTATGCATGCTTATTGCTATCAAAGAAATAAGCAAAGTTTTAGGTTTACTGTGCAAGAATTTTAATTCGATTCGCATACATCTCAAAAAATTCTATCGTGTGGCTTCCAGGTCTTGGAGTTAAATCAACAGGAGAAGAGTCAAGTGAGGTCACAGCTGAGGTTAGAGAAACTTCTGGAGCCTCAGCATCTGAATCATTCCTTTGGCAAGATCGCTAGTTGCTAACTGATCCTGATCTCTGTGGAGTAGCAGTCTCTGATTTGGCTTCTGTAATTTCATCATCAATACTACGGAAATCCAGTAAGTAAGCTCTGCTATCCACTTGATATAACTGTAGACTCGTTTTGGAGTAGCTTGTCACAGGATTCTTCCTTTGTACAAGCAAATAATACGAGTTTACAACCTTCCGCTCATAATCCAATTGTTTAATTGCTCTACATACTTCTGCCATGATATCATTTGGACGACTTTTTTTTTCCCAAAGAACAATAAATAATTGATCATTTATTAGCAGGAATATATTGTTTGTTTGTTTTCTTTTTTGAAACAAGGTCTTATAGGCTGGAGTGTAGTGGACCATTCATAGCTCATTGTAACCTAGAAGTCCTGGGCTCAAGCTATCCTTGTGTTGTAGCCTCTTAAGTACCTGGGATTATAAGCATGTGCTACTAGCTAATTTTTAAATTTTCTGTAGACAACAGGGTCTTGTATTTTTTTTTTTTTTTTGGCTGGGGCCAGCTTTGAACCCTCCACCTCCGGTATATGGGGCCAGCGCCCTACTCCTTTGAGCCACAGGCGCCTCCCAGGGGGTCTTATATTTTGCCCAGGCTGGTCTTGAACTCTGGCCTCAAGCAATCCTCTCACCTCAGCCTCCCAAAGTACTGAGATTACTAGTGTGAACCATGGTCCTTGACTTATATTAAGTTTTGAAGAACAAAGAAAACTTTGCTCAATTTTCTCTGGTAATTCACCTAGTAATACAAGTTAGAGAATTACATTTGTAACTTAAGATCATTTGCTGAAGTTTTAGACTTCTGGCTCAGTGCCCAAAGCTCAGTGAATAGGGCCCTGGCCACATATACCAAGGCTGGCGGGTTCGAGCCCAGACCTGCTAAACAAAAATGACAACTGCAACCAAAAAATAGTTGGGTGTTGTGGTGGGTGCCTGTAGTCCCAGCTACTTGGGAAGCTGAGGCAAGAGAATTGCTCAAGCCCAAGAGTTGGAGGCTGCTGTGAGCTGTGATGCCATAGCACTCTACCGAGGGCTACATAGTGAGTTCTTTCAATTAGGTCTAATCCCCATTTTATTTTTTATTTTTGTTTATTGTTAAATCATAGCTGTGTACATTAGTGCATCAAGGGGTTATACGTTCTCTTAGCAGGAGGGCCACATTTGCCATAGGTTGACTTTTGCAAGTGGTAGGCCTTAGAGCCACAGTGGTGGCACCACATATGTGTCTTATTCCGATGCTTTCCAAACGATGACGTTCCCTTTGCCATGGTGCTTCTGTGGCCGTGATCAAAGAGCCAGTCTCCTCCTAATCTTTGTTTTAGTTTTTGATCTACAACTAGACATAGTAAATGCTTACCATGAGGTTAGTTCCTGATATTCTCTGGTGGTGTCCTTTGGTCGACTTTCCAGAAGGAAGCTCGCAAGTACAATATCTCCTGAGTCCTGGCATGTTTCCTGTAGCTCTGGGACTTGAAGTATAGCTTGGCTGGGTATATAATCCTTAGCGTAGGTGGATTTGGTAGCTCACATGTGTAATCCCAGCACTCGAGGAGGCTGAGGTGGGAGCATAGCTTGGGGCCATGAGTTTGAGACCAGCCTGGACACATAGCAAGACCATGCCTCTACAAAAAAACTTAAAAAAAAATTAGCTGTGCATGGTGGTGCACGCATATAGTCTCAGCTATTAGGGAGCCAGGAGTTCTAGGTTACAGTGAGCTATGACCAGCCTACTGAACTCTAGCCTGGGCAACAGAGAAAGACCCCATCTCTAAAAACAGTAATCCTCGATCCACATTTTATTTCCTTGAGTTTCTTGAAAATGCTGTTCCATGTTGGCCTTATTTCATGTGGTATTTTGGGAGGTTCGATGCCAGTCTAATTCTCTTGCATTATAAGTTACCTGATAATTTTCCCAGAGGCCCTCAGGGTTAAAAAAAAACAAAACTTTAACATTTAATGAGTTTACTAGGATATGTCCCCAAGTTGAACACTTCAGGTCGACTTCCCAGGTAACTGTTTGGCCTTTTTAATATATAGAGTCAGCTCTTCTAGTTTCAAACATTATTTTAAATATTAGCTCTCTCTTTTCTCTGCTTTTGGTTCTTCTTTTTTAGAAACTACAATTACATGTACACTAGATCTTCTTTGCCCTTCTTCCATTTTTCTGTGATCCATTTCATCTTTCTTTGTTTCAGTTTAATGGTTAGGTTGTCCCGTTTACTGCACCACCCGGAATCTGCCATTTTTCTGAGAAGCACTGGTTTCTTCTAGCCTGACATGTTATTTCAGGACCACAGTCTGAGTTCTAGGGATATAAAAGCTCATGATTTTATACTGATGATTCCTTCAGTTCCAACCCAGGGCTCCAGATTTTCCACATTTCACCTCCTGCACTGAGAATCAGCAGTTTCTGGAATTAAGCTATCTCAAGATTACTCATTTACTTCATCCCACATCATATACAATGGTCTCAGAATAACAACACTAAACGTTTTAATGCCAGTACCTGGAACAATTGTTTTTCCTGCATCCTGTTACGTGTCCGGATGTGTGGTTGGTCAGACCACAAAGCCACCGCTCCTCACGCTCACCCCTCTCTGTGCTCACCCGGTTTAGCTCTACTTGGGTTCCACGCTTCCTTATCCACACCCGTCCTTCCATCATTCTGATTGTAGCTTTTTTGCTAGTAGATTCCTCAGGAATAGCTGTGGGAACAAAACTCCCCGAGTTGCATGAGCTTGTCCTTGGGGAGCTGCAGTAGAGCCGTCTGGCCGCTGGCAGAACCACACAGGCCCTGGGAAAGTTCACTGGGGCGATGCTGAGCTCCCTGGCACTGCTAGGTGTCCTGGGGGCAGAGAGTGCTGCAGGAGCAGGGAGGTAGCAAAGAACAAGCGGGTGGGAGCCGAGGTGCCTGCAGCTTCCCTCCAGCCAGCAGGCTCTCCTGCCAGAGCTGCGGCACAGGAGTGGTGCTGGCGGGATCTGGCTCCAGGACTGTAGCTGGAAACGCCATGATCATGGGCCCTGACTGCTTTGCAGGGCAGGCTAGACTGATTACTATTGAAAGTATTGGGGAGGTCACTGAGGATCGTTTTTGTTTTGGAGACAGGGTCTCTCTCTGACTCTTCACCTAGCGTGCAGTGGCGTCATCACAGCTCACTGCAGCCTCCAGTTCCTGTGCTCTAGTGATCAGTTGGCCTCAGCCTCTTGAGTAGCTGGGACTAAAGGTGCCCACAGCTGCACCTGCTTAATTTATTATTTATTTGGGTAGATATGGGGGTCTTTCTATATTGCCCAGGCTGGTCTCAAACTCCTGACCTCAAGTGATCCTCCTGCCTTGACCTCCCAAAGTCCTGGGATTACAGCTGTGAGCACTGTGCTGGGCCGTAGAGGGTTTTAATCAGTGGCATGACTTGATGTATGTTTCAGAAAGGTCACTTGGGATCAGGTATGGTGAGGGGTGTGTGTGAACACACGGTAGCAGGGAGGCCCCGGGGTAGTGATGGGGGGTGCTATGGATGTGAGGGGACATGTGAGGGCGGGGTGGTGTCCTGACCTAGAGAAGGCTTGACAGAGCACAGCTGGAGCAGCTGAGAAGGGTTACCAAGTACATGATCAAAAAATTGAGATTTAACTTTTGGTAAAAGTTCCTAATTTCTAGATATTAACTATTAAATGTTAATTAGCTGCTTGACAGGCAATGCCTGGCTGGCTTTCTGGGGTACCACAGTTTTGTGCTCTATTGTTCTCAGATTCTATGTACATTGTATGTGAATTCTCTTACTTGCTGACATTTGTGTGTAACACCTAAAGTGGTCAACACTGTGGTGTTCTTCGGCCACTTGTGGCCATGTACAGAGTGGCACGGAGTTGGAGTCACCCAGCACGCACATGCCCATCTGGACCAAACCAGGCAAGGCTGGCTTTGTGCTCCCACTCCCACACTGCACACAGGAGCCTTTCTGTGCTCTGTGGGGTGCCACACTTTTGTATTTTGGTGGGTGATTTTACTGTTTAACATGTCCCCAAGCATAGTGCTGTGGTGCTGTCTGGTGTTAAGCACAAGGCTATGGTGTGTGGTGTGGAGAAGACACGTGAATCAGGGGTGAAGGCTCAGCTGGCCGTGCACTCAGTGGTGGTGAGTCAGTGGTGCATGTTCAGGAAGGTGTCGGCAGGCACACACATGTCAGACGAGGTTGCATGTAGCAGTTGACAAAAGTGCAGCTCAGCCCCTGAATCCGGGTGTCCACAACAGCCGAGGGTCTGCTGGGATTGCGCAGACCGCATCACCTCCAAGGACGGGAGTCATCTGCATTTGCACCAAGGACAGTCCGTGGAAACATCTGGCACGTGCATGTCTTTTTCTGTCCAATCGGTTTTCAAAGTTGTCACATTAACCCAGGGTTTCAAACCAGCCTCCCCAAATATTTTCTCAGCCTGAGATCATTGTTGGCATAAGCCTGTCTTATTTTTCATTTAATTCTATCAAGTCATTTGTAAGTTCTGTGTTATACCCTTGGCGGTGGCAGGGAGAGTGAAGCAATGCTTGCGAGGGGCTGCGTGGCCGCTAACGCCATGGGGTCCCTTCTTTTTCCTGTTTGCCCCGTGTTCACAGTAACCAGGTGCTGCCCAGATGGAGAGATGGCTGACTGGTGAGTTCTGGATCGTCCCTGGTCTGGGGGCACAGCCACTCCTCAGGTAGCACAGGTGTCAAGATGTCACCTAGGGAGGATGTGCTCAGCCCCAGCCAGTTGAATGATGGCAGTCAAGTTTGCTTTTTTAAAAAAACACAGTCTAGTACCAATAAGGTCTTTCAAAAATTGATGTATAGGACAGCGGTCACTCCAATTCTCTTTATCCTCACGGTACTTGGGCCGTCAGAGAACAATGGTGGGGGCAGTGAGGCTCTGCCATGACCCTGTCTACTGTGGTGCCCGTGAATGCCCCCTCCCCCGCCGCCCCCCAGCCTGGCCACTGACCTGAAAGGCATCGGATGCCATCACAATTGGAATGTCCAGCAGCGGCTGATTAGCACTTCCTGACGGCCCTTTCTGGGGCCCAGGCCACTCTCCAGTCTCTGGGAAAAGAGCTCCCTCTGGTGTCCCCACTCAGGATAGTGAGCCTTTTTCTTCATCACAGTGGACGTCTAGGAACTCAGGACCCCAAGACCAAATCTTACAATTCCCAAGAGCTTCACAAGCGGTGGGGTCACTCCTAATCAAGTTTGAGAAGAAGACGCAGTTCCTCGAGGCACACACAGCTGGCGGACAGCCCTGCCCGTGTCTGAGGCATGTCCCTAGGACGAGTCATTACTGCCATCGAGAGCCACACTCACGGGTCTGGAGGCTGTCAGGCTGCATCTTGACGTGACCATCATGTTGGGCATCCTCGGAGGAGCAGGTCAAGCACTGGCACTCTGGGAAGAGGCAGCAATCTGTCCCTGCAAGGTGGCAGGTGCCTGCACAGATTCTTGGCTGCCTGAGAGCAGCAGCTGGGCTGCTGGCTTTCCCTCCATGGGCTCCTGCATTGTTCTCAAGGGCCCTGTGCAAAATAGCCAGAGGGTGGAGACAGGGAGCATATTCTACTGAATACCAGCCCAGCTGGTTGCCAGGATGGAGTCGCCTGGGACACCACTTCACTGGAACTCTCCAGATTGTCCAGCTGAAGGTGCAGGGACCCAGTACTCTCTAGGGAAAGCCTGTGCTTGGCACCAGTTGGGGAGAGGAAGAGTATCATCTTCTTGCTCAGGGCTCTCATGGATGGAGGTGGTGGCATCCTTTTGGGACCAATGGCCCGGAAGTGCCCCTCCTGTTCCCATAATCATCCCATTGCCATGGGTTACTGCTCATCCTCCAGCTCTGCCCCAGAGCAGATGCCCAGAGCACCTGCTGTCATAGGCTGGCAGGGCACAGGACCACAGTACTGCTACAGGATGCCACTGTCATAGAATCTGCAGATGAGGAGTCGCAGGATGGCTCCTACTGACTGGTGGACTGCATCTGGTAGTCTCAACCTGGCTACCGGGACAAGTGGGACTCAAGTCCCTTCCAGAAGCCTCTGCTGCCAAAGTCGATGGCATGGACATTGGGTCCTGGTACCACTGGCTCAGGCAAATGAAAGAAACTGAAACTATGGTTTTTTTTTTTTTTTTTTTTTGAGACAGATTTTCACTCTGTCACCCTGCCTAGAATGCTGTGGCCTTACAGCTCACAGCAACCTCAAACGTTTGAGTTCAAGTGATCTTGCCTCAGTTTCCAAAGTAGCTGGGACTACAGGTGCCTGCCAGAACACTCAGCTGTTTTTGTTTTTAGAGATGGGGTCTTGCTCTTGTTCAGGCTGGTCTCAAACTCCTGAGCTCAAGCAATCCACCTGCCTCAGCCTCCCAGAGTGCTGGGATTACAGGCATGAGCCACTGCTCATGGCCTGAAAATAAATTAACATTTTATTTATTAATTAATAATATAAATTAATATAAATATTATATATTTATATTATATTTATATATTATATTATATAAATTATATTATATATTATATTATATGAATTATATATTATATTATATAAATATTATATATTTATTTTAATAATTTTATAATATTAATTTTATTAATTTATAAATTTTATTAATTAATAAAAGGGTACAAGGGTATTAATTTATAAATTAATAAAAGGGTACAAGGTAAAAACTGTGGTGGTGGCCTGAACTGCAAAGGCGCAGGCATAGTTAAAAGTAATAATTGCTACTAATAATCACCAGCCATTGTCCCCTAGTTTGCTTTCCCATAATTGCTGCTCAGGAGCCAAGTGCAGTAACTCACGCCTGTAATTCCAGAACTCTGAAGGAAGCTGAAGCAGGAGGATTGCTTGAGCTCAGGAGTTTGAGACCAGCCTGAGCAAAAGTGAGACCCAATCTCTACTGAAAAATAGAAAAATTGGCTGGGTGTAATGGTGGAAGCCTGTAGTCCCCCCTATTCAGGAGGCTGAGGCAGGAGGATCACTGTGGCACTTTAGGCAGGTGATAGAGTGAGACTCTCTCAAAAAAAAAAAATTACTACTTAAGGGTTACATAGCTGATGGTCATAAAGATTCTTAACTTTGTAAATTGCTCACATGGACCTAAGGCTTTTGAGGTATTTTCCAGGCCCTGCATTTTAGGGACCAGCTGACCCAATTAGACCAACGTCCTGTACTGAGGAACTTATGATCCTCACCCAGAAACTAACTTAGCACAAGAAGACAATTTCTATACCCTATGATTCCACCCTGAACCCAACCAATCAGCAATACTGATTTCCTAGCCCCTGCCATCAAATAACCCCTGGCTCCAAACTCTCAGGGAGACAGATTTGAGAAATTCCTCCTGTCTCCTCACTTGCCTGTCTGCGATATTAAACTCTTTCTCCACTGCCACTCGGACTGTCTCAGCATACAGGCTCTTCTTCTCTACGCAGTGGGCAGTACCACCCAGCTGGGCTGTAACAGGGCTCTTGAGAGGTGGGGATGGAAGGGGGACAGTCCAACTGTCCCCCCACCCCACTCATCCTCCTCACCCTGCCCCAGGAGCCTCCCTCCCTACGGTCATCCTGAGGACTCACCATCCCGGTGAGGGCCACGCTCCTTTGCACCTGTTTGGAACCATTAAGTCCCCCACTGTCTGTTGCAATTTTCAGTATGACCACCACTTAGGTGATACCTGTATGTTGTATGTGGATTCTTCCTGGAGGTTTTAGGCTGGCAGCCTCTGGGGCCCAGGGAGGAGGCAGCTATCAGGCCCAGGGGGAAGGGACCTGGTGCTCCCCCTGCTGACCGTCCCCCTCCCAGCCTCAGCCTCCGCCTCAGCTTGGCCACACTGCAGACAGGGGCCGTGGGGGACAAGGCCTGGCCCCTGCACTCTGGGAGTGGAAGCAGGGGGTCGGCTTTGTTTCCTGGCTCAGGGGCCACAAAGGTTGAGGGAGACTCGGAAATCCCTGGGTTCCTGAGGGGGAGGGGAGGGTGAAGGCTGAGAAACTTGGAGAGGACAGTGTGTTTTATCAACTTCATGCTCAATGAAGTGCACGGGCCGTGGGCTCCCTCAGGCTCTGGCTCTGTGAAGGGAGGAAACCATCCCCTTCACAGCATGCAGGTGGTCACCCGAAACCCGAACAAGACCTTCCAGGAATGTGGCTTTGTTCAAAGTGTCCAGATTTTATCATTTCTCAAAGGGCTTCTTTATTTCCTATCACAGGGCCATATTCTCAGGCTTAATTAAGTCAGAAATTAATAACAAAAAAGATAAAGATAATATTTTCACATGTAAAAATTAAAAAAAAAACACATTTCATGTGAATACATTCTTTGAAAAGAGCATCTTACATGTATTTGTTTAAAACCTAGGGGAGGCATACATGAGGAAAACACCACTTCTTGAAATGTTTGGACTGCAGTGAGGCCGGCAGCTGGGGAAAATCGCCCAGAGAAGAGTAAGGAAGGAAGCATAAGGGCTCCGTCCTGTTGGGGGTTCATTTTTAACTTTCCATTTTCAATAATTTCATATTTACAAAAAAGTTGCAAAGAAGCACGAGAATGATTCTATACCCTCCACACAGATTTTCTAAATCTTGACATTTCCTACAATTATAGTCCAGTGGTCAAAACCACGGAATCAGCACTGACCCCGCAGTGACATCTACTCTCCAGACCTTGTTCAAATTCAGCAGCTGTCCCGTGACAACCTCCTGTACCCAACCTCCAGCCCTGGACCTCAGCTTCCCTGGTTGTCCAATGCGTTCAGTCTGCTTTGATCTAGAACAGAGCATTAGTCTTGGCTTTTTTCATGACCTTGAGACTTTTGAAGAGAAAGGGCTGCTATGTAGAGCGTCTTGTCATTTGGGTTTGTTGTTTAGATACGTAGTTGTTACTCTTACCTCTTTCCACTGGCCACAATATTCCTCATTTCCTTCCCCATTGCATCCTTTGAGCCTCTTCCCTCCCAGAGTGAGAACCTTGGCTTGTGACAACACCACTGCATTCCAGCACTTGGATCATAACATTTGTGTCTGCACTTGTTTAACTACCCAGTTCTGGGTTCACTGAGCTTCCTGAATCTGTGGGCTTTGGGTTTATGTCTTTTACAAGAATCGTAAAATCATTAGCCATTATTTCTTCAAATATGTTGTGCATGACCCACTCTCTGTCCCTCCATGTGGGACAGCTATTATGCCAATGTTGGGCTTTTTGGTGTTATTCCTGAGGCTTTGCTCACTTTTGGATCAATATCTTTTCTTCGTGTGGTTAAATTGGATACTTGCTATGATCTACCCTCATTATTCTCTCCTGATTCTTTCCTTTCTCTTCCCTGTTCTGCTATTGATCCCCGACAGAGAGTATTTTATTTTTGTGATCACATTTTTCGGTTCTACAATCTCCACTTGGTTACCCTTCATAGATTCTAAATACTTTCTTGATGTGACTTTGTATCTTTCCATTTGTCTGAGAATGTTTACCCTTACATTTTGGAGAATTTTTGTAATTGCCTTAAAACTGCTGTTTTCTGATAATTTCAACTTTGGTGTCTCCCCTGCATTGGTATTTGTTGACTGCCTTTTTCCTGATCTTTTGTATAAAAAATAACTTGGGACTGTGTCTTGGACACTTGACATGTTGTGTGATGGTGCAAGACTGTGTCTTAACCAAAACCATGGATAATGCTGTTATTTTTGTATTTGCAGGTGATCATTCTGGTTGGGATTCTGCTGCAAGGACAGAGCCACCTGCCGTGGGCTGTTACAGCCTTTGTGATGTGTGGGTGCCCTGCAGCCAGTGTGAGACCTTGGTGGAGGTGGACCCTGCTGTTTAGTTCCCATGGTCTATGCTGTTCACGGTGAAATCCCCATCTGCTCAGCTCCAGAATGAGCCTGGGGTTTTGTTGCCACATGTTGGGATTGGCACTGAATCCTTCACTTCCTGAAGCCTCTGTGGTCTGAGCAGTCACCTGGGATTCCTCCTTCAGGCATCTGGTCAGACAGCTGTGTCTCATTTTGCCACTGTGCTCATACTTCCCCCCTGTGACCACCTTGGAGTCCTGAGGTAGGACAGTGTAGGGAGAAAAGTCAGGGTTTTACCCTCTGAGATCACAACTCCTCTGACTGGAAAGGCAAGCTCCCTTCCTCAGAATCTTAGGGCCCTGCCAGGCTGCTCTCTGGGTTCCTCCCGAAAGCCTGGTCCCCATGAGGGCAGTGTGGACAGCCGGCCACACTCTGAGGGTGCAGGTGGGACCTGAGGCAGGGAGAGACAGGCAGAGTCCCACACACAGCACCAATCCACAGATGTCAAGAATAGAGAAACTGTGAAAGCTGAGTCACCACGTCCACTTTGTAGCTACAGAGTTGGAGTCGTGCAAAGTTTGAGAATCAGGAATGTGGCTATGAAGGAGGTGGGGCAGGGATGCGCTGGTGTGAGCTTGGACACCACAAAGCTGGGCATCCCTTCTGGGGTGGGGCTCACATCAAGGTCTGCATTTCCTAGCAGTGAATGTAAAAAAGGACAATTCTCAAAGAATAAACAACAAAACTCCTGGAGGGAGTAAAGGAGTATCACAAGATTGTAGGTGTGAAATCAACATGCAAAAGTCATCTGCTTCCCTGTGTGTCAGCAGCGATGAGTGGAACTCAAAGTGTAGAATCCAGCGACATTTACAACGCCTCCCCCCCAGTAACAAAAGGAAAGGAAATACTTAGGTATAAATCTAATAAAGGATCTCTGTGTGGGAAACAACAAAACTCTGATCAAAGGAATTAAAGAAGATCAAAATAAATGGAGAGATATCCCATGTTCACAGATTGGAAGATTCAATATTGTCATGACGTCAATTCTTCCCAACTCTATTTGCAGAATCAGCACAATCTCATCAAAACTGTAACAAAGAATTTTGTAGATACTGGGAAATTGATTTTAAAGTTTATATGAAAAGGTAAAAGAGCCGGGCGTGGTGGCTCACGCCTGTAATCCCAGCACTCTGGAAGGCCAAGGCAGGTAGATTTCCTGAGCTCACAGGTTTGAGACCAGCCTGAGCAAGAGCGAGACCCCATTTCTAAAAATAGCCAGGCATTGTGGTGGACACCTCTAGTCGCAGCTACTCGGGAGGCTGAAGACAAGAGAATCGCTTGAGCCCAAGAGTTCGAGGTTGTTGTGAGCTGTGATGCTACGGCACTCTACCGAGGGTGACAAGTGAGACTCTGTCTCAAAAAAAAAAAAGAAAAGGTAATGTAAGAACCAAGTTAACTCCATTTTGTTAAAACTAACTTCATCTTGTCTCTCAGCCTTCATTTTGTAGCTGCATACCGAAGGCGTTAGGCAACCTGCTCCCTTCCCCGACCCCGTCCTTGCCCCATGATCCAGGGTCCTTGCCCCATGATCCTTGCTCTTACACAACGTCTGCTCCAAGCGATAACAAAGGACAAGTGCTCGGTCCCTTAGCTCCCCCCATCAGCTCGCCTCAGGGGCTCACCTCACACCCCCTCCCATTTTTCTTTTCTGTACCCTTAAAACCTCCCTCCTTTTTGAGGTCTGGGCTTCTCTGCTCTCCTGCTGTGCCAGGACCAGGGGGCTGAGCTCGAGCTTGTAAATAAACAACCTCTTGCTTTTGCATCGAACTTGGTCTCCAGGTGATTTATGTGGGGGATCCCGCAATATGGGCACAACAGTAAAAGAAAAAAGTTCACAGGGCAGGCCTCTCTGTTACCTCTGAAAAGCCCTGCTCACAGTTGGCTTTTGGCTGGCATTGGGAATGTGGATTTGGAGAATTCCCACTATGCCAACTAATAAAAGTGCCTCATCGTGCTATGTGGCTGGGGCAAGCAACGTGCTTTCCACTGAACACCTGGTATTGGGTTTTTTTTTTTTTTGCCGTTTTTGGCCCAGGCTGGGTTTGAACCCACCACCTTGGGCATATGGGGCCAGTGCCCTACCCCTTTCAGCCACAGGCGCTGCCAACACCTGGTATTGTTTAGAAAGCTAGAATTCTGACCCCGGGAGGCAGAGGGCGTGGGACTAGCTCCCTGTGGGACCAGCTCCCAGCACAAACCTGTCACAGTCTTCAGTAACCTGGTGTCCACAGTGCTTCATGTGTGTGGCCATGACCTGTGCCTGGGGACTGAGTGTGTCCTGCAAGTCCACGGGCGGGGGGCAGCTGGAGCTTGTGCTGGCTTCCTCTGGACTTTATCCCTGCTGCCTGGGCTGTGTCATGCGGTGACAAATTGTAGCATGAGTCTGCTATATGCTGTATTCTGAGTCCCGTGTGCTCCCAGTGAATTGCTGAAGCTAGATGCTGCTGGGGATGTGACACACAGCACAGCCCACACAGGAACAGAGGTGGAAGACTCGCACTGCCCAGCTTAAGACTCACTACAGAGTCACAGTCACCAAGCACTACATCGGCAAGAGAATCAACAGGTAGAACAGAACAGAGAGTTCAGACTCAGACGTGGATGAGTGCGGTCAGCCGATCCTTGCTGAAGAAGCAGATGATTAGGAGAAAGACACTCTGTTCAAAATGGTCCATTATAATTGGAAATCTACATGTAAAACAAACATTTAGCCTAGATCAGATCTTCCACTTTTAACAAGTATCATATCATCTAAAAAGTATCATAGTATCTAAATATGAAATGCAAAACTTTAAACTCCTAGAAGAAAATGCTAGAGAAAATCTAGGCGACCTTGGGTCTGGTGATGGGTTTTTAGATATAATCCCAAAAACATAATTCATGAAAGAAAAGGTCTATAAATTGGACCTTATTAAAATTAAAAACTTCTGCTCTGTGAAAGACACAGTTAAGGGGATGCAAAGATAAGCTACAGACTGGGAGAAATATTTCAAAAACATATTTAATAAAGGATTATTATGCAAACTATAACAGTCCTTTATCAAATACTAAAACTCAATAATAAGAAAACAAACAACCAGTCAAAAAATGGATCAAAGGATCCATTGAGACATCTGACGGGACATCTCACCAAAGAAGATGACAGACAGCAAGTAAGCCCAGGGCCCGAGCCCCATGTCACTTGGGAAGTCAGAGTTGAAACAACAGTGAGACAATATGGAGTAAGGTTTTTTTCTTTTTTCTTTTTTTTTTTTTTTTATCGTGTAAGGTTTTAAACGTCTGAATTCAGAGCACTGACAAGTGTCAGTTTCTGGTGAGGAGGAAGCAAGGGACCTCTCTGTTCTAGCAGGAATGCAGAATGGCATGGCCACTCTGGAGGACAGTTCAGAAGGCTCCTGGACTGCCAAGTGTGGGCCTG
Organism: Loris lydekkerianus; assembly: GCA_963574355.1. Classification (NCBI taxonomy): domain Eukaryota; kingdom Metazoa; phylum Chordata; class Mammalia; order Primates; family Lorisidae; genus Loris; species Loris lydekkerianus. The sequence goes on from CAUYPK010163933.1 coordinate 24,970, forward strand.
CTGTCTGGCCCGGTGGCCATGCTCCCCAGTGTTTACCCAGAGGGACAGAGAACTTACTTCCACTCACATGCACACACACAGGATTAACAGCAGCTTTATGAGCAGCTGCCAGGATTTGGAAGCAACTAGGATGTCCTTTAGTAAGTGAGTAGATAAACAAATGGTGTCCATCCAGACCGTGGAATATTTATTGAAGGGTAAGAGGAAATGAGCTGTCACACCGTGAAAAGACATGGAGACACCTTACATGTCTGTCACTAAACGAGAGAAGCCTGTCTGACACGGCCATGTGCTGTGTGATTCCAACCAGATGGCAATCTGGAAGGTGCAAGGCTGTGTAGGCAGTAAAGTGGCCTGGGACTGGGGGGAGGAGGGATGGGTGGGGAGGCACAGGGGATTTTCACAAAGCAGTGAAACTATTCCATGAGATACAGTAATGGGGGGACAGGGCCCTAAATATTTGCCAAAACTCACAGAACTTTACAGCACAAAGAGTGAATTTCATACAGTTACAGGATAAAGTAAACATTATTTGCATTATTCCTAGGATATAGAAAAATAGGGGTCAGTGGTTCTCAACCTGTGGGTTGTGAACTGCAGCATTAGGAAGGTTGAGAACCTCTGACAGGGGCTCTTGCGGCCAGATAAATGGGTTTATTTTCCCCTAGCTGCCCTACTCTCCCAGCCTGTTCCCAGGGCCTGCCCTAGGTCTGCAAAGAGTCAGGGCCTCTTGCCCTGCACTGCCCTGCTGGAGGCTCAGACCCACATTTGACCAGTGCCACCCCCACATGCAATATGTTGCTTGGGTCACCCAGGTAACAGATGGAGGGCCCCGGTGTCCTGGAGAGATTGCATGGTGACCCTGCATTCAGAAAGGTCCTTGTGGTGGGCGCCACCTTCCCTCCATACCCTTGATGCCCTCTGTAGCCGCTGTCTCCTGGCTGCAGCACGCACTAAGAATTTACCTATTTATTCAAGAAGGCCTTCCTCGTTAATTTCTAGAGAATTCATTGGGCATTGATCTTCATCTTTCTTTCACTTGTTCTTTCAAAAAAAATCCGTGTATTCAGCCAAGCTTCTGATTTCAGCTGAGCAGTTGCCCAAGGGGCCTAAACTCCTGGGGCTCTTGTCCAGAGGAGGGATGCCCTCACCATGGACAGGTCACTGCCCAGCACCTGTGCAGAATACAGGGGGCTTCAGGCCAAGCCCTGATAATCTCCCCCTCAGCACTGGCCTGGCTTGCTGCCAGGGCTTGGGGAGTCAGAGATTCCTGATGTCCCAATGTACTAGGAACCCATTCCAAGGACATGTCCTGGCTGGTCAGTGTGGGGAGCAGATGGGTTGACATTCAGCATGAAAGGTCAGGGGAGGAAGATCCTGTCCTACCTGGTGACTCTGGGGCTCTTGCCTGGAGAGACCTTGCCAGCCCTGTGGCCTGCTGGGGACAGGAGAGCCAAGACCCAGGTCATGCTGCACCCTCCTAGGTCCCTAGGGTGGCCAGGACACATGTGCATGGAGGGCAGGTTACAACCTAGAGCAGGGGTTGGGGAGGCAGGTGTGCAGACAGGAAGGGCAGGAGTGAGGCCTGGCATGGGGAGCAGGCTATGAACTCAGTGCTGCCCTGTGCCCTGGGGGCTCCACTGCCTGGGAATGACACCCCCTACCTCATCCTTGTGCAGAGGGATCTCCCAGCACGCCCCAGGATATCCTTGGATGTCCTGGTGTGTCCAGCTCAACCACCCCACTCTGTGTCTCCCCTGTGCCCTCACTTGAAGGCAGGCTTTCCGATGCCCACCCTCTCTGGGCCAGGCTCCAACCATCAGGTCTCACCTCCTGCGCCCCACAGTGGCCACCCAGACAGGTCCCTGAACCCCAACATGCTGTAGACCCTGCTCCTGGGGCCCTCCCACCTCTACTCAGCACCCTTCAGGGATCTTAGACCCGAGCAGGTCTGTGCTCAGGACGCAGGGACAGCCAGGTCCTTGGTGTGGCTATAGCCCAGTTGGAAGGTTTTGTCCAGATCTGGCCAGTTCAGAGGCCATGCTGAGAGCCTGGGGGGCAAATGGGCATGCTGAGGAGCAGGTGCCATGGGACACAAGAGCACATAGTTTATTGTCTCTGGGAGGAGTAAATGTCACAGTGCCAATGCCTGGGGGAGGGGGGTGGGTGGGCACACAGTCATCCTGCCTGGGCCCTAGGGCAGAGGAGGCCAGAGATGGCAAGGCCTCACCCGGGCTCTCCGGTCCTTCCAGGGTCCTGGACTGTGTGCTCAGGGCAAGGAGCCTCACATACAAAGCCGTTGCCAGACCAGAGTGCCCATTATCCCTGAAGCAAAGGGGCTCCAGCAGGGAGGGGTAGGTAGGGAGTTTCCCTGTACTTCAGTGTCCTGGAGGTAGGGGACAGGAGGGACTGGCAGGGTGGAGGGATGCACAGTGAGGGTCCTCACAACATGGTCCAGAGGAGGCTGAAGCCCACGTGGAGCAGTAGCCCCCTGGGCTGGGCCCACAGCCGGGCCTGTGTGGGCGGTGCCCCGTTGCAGAGGTTCCCGGAGCAGCAGCGTCTGGTGATTAAGCCTTCCACATTGGGTCCTGGTGACCATTGAATCCTCCTGTTGCTGGCAGGACATCTGCGAGCACAGCGCTTGCTGAGCATAACTCTCACATTGGGTTCTGCAGAAAAGAGGAGATGGCAGGTGGCCCCAGAGGACCCCAGAGGCCACAGAAGAAGGGATCTATGGTCACTGGGAGAGGCACGAAGGTGCTTTCCCTGCAGGCAGTGAGGACCAGAACTAGAGGTGGGATCTGGCCCTGCCTGGCCCTGGAGAGCACCTTCTCCTGTGCTTTCCTAGGAGAGGCTGCAGAGGCAGGGCACAGCCACCGCAGACTCAGGGGGCTGGCCCTGGGGTCACACCCCTGCCAGGCCAGGGAGAGAGTCACGAGGAGATGGCTGACGCAGAGTGGAAAGGGTCTAGCAAGCACAGAGCATCTGCTGGGTGCCTGGCCCTGGGCTCTGAGCTCCCTGGAGTCCCAGCTAGCCAGAGGCTGAGGCGGGAGGATTGCTTGAGCTCAGATGTTCGAATCCAGCCTGGGCAGTTATCAAACCATGGAAGGGAAGCAAAACACTCAAAACCCAAACCATAGACAAAAGACCACTGTGGGTGGAATCACCTTCATTTATTGTGCTGTCATATATTGTTTGTTGTGTTATATTTTGTTACATGGAATTATATTGTTATATTATATTGCAATGTATTATATTGGTTGCAATATATTATGTTGTATTATACTGTATGACATTGCAGTATATTGTATAATACTACATTGCAATACATGTTGCATTACATTATGTGACGTATTATTTCATATTACACCATAATGTGTCATATTACATTGTATTGCACCATATCACAGGCCATAAAGAACACTGCTCAAGACACAGGACTTGGGCTTCCTCAGCAGAGAACATGGGAGTCCCAGCCCTGAGCTGTGAGGCCCACCTCACCCCTCCCTAGGGGGTGCAGCTCTCCAAGTTTAGGAACTGTCCTGGCCCCAGGAGGGAGCCCTCAGTGCCTCCCACTCCTGGCATGGAGGGGCCACAATTACAGTACCTTCCTGGCTAAGAGAAAACTTGGGTGGAGCTGAAGATAAAGGGAATAATGCTAAAGAAAAACAAAATTGAAGGAAAACTCTGAACAATATTCAGCCAGTGTCAAATCTCCACCTTCCCCTTCCCCCCTGTGAATGAATTTGTTCCTCTCAATTATAAAAATAGGAGGGCGGGCAGGGCTGTCACAGCAGGGACACTGGGGCCTCCCTGCCACATGAGAAAACCCCACTTTGAAATGGTAAAGGTGGAAAAGAACAGTGGCCCCCACCCTGGCGGGCTGGAGCCAAAGGCCTGCTGGACAGCGGCCCCCTCCCTGGTGGTTAACCCCGGCTGCTGCTGTTAACCCAGAACCAGGCCTTGACACGTGCCTTTTCTGCAGCGTTCCTGGGAAGTCAGCCTTCCTCTTAGACACAAGAGGCTCTAAGTTTCTTTATGGACCCACTCAGAATTATGAGGAGACAGCACTGCCACCCGGGCAGGCCCCCAGACAGCGGGAGCCACATTTTCTAGGAGCAGATTTGTCTGTGCACCAGGGGCTCCCTCTGGACGTTTCTGTACTTTTGTGCAGGAGTATTTCTAGTGGTGATGTTTCACTGAGGCTAAGGACCATGTTAGCGTTTTACTTTATAATCTTCTCTAGTGCTTGTTTTAAATTTTTTAAAATTATTTTTAGATGGGGGTGTCACCCCATCACCCAGGCTGGAGTGCAGTGGCCAGACCGTAGGTAGCTCACAGCATCCTCCAACTCGAGGCTCCAGGGATCCACCGCCTCCCCACCGGACCCCATCACTGCCTGAGAACCATGTTGTGTCCAGTGAGTGTGTGGCCTTGGTGAGTGGCCGGCAGCGCTGAGGACCCCAAGGGAACCAAACCCCCTCCCACGACCAACCCTCCTCAGAGCGGTCAGCGGGTCGGTTCCTAGGTAAAGTGACACTCCAAGTGGAGGGAAAAAGAGAAGTTGGCTCCCCAGCGGGAGGTGGGCCGGCCCAGGGCCTCCAGGCCCCCGGCCATGGACACAGCAGGTCTCAGCGCGGTGGCCCAGACAGGCCGGCACCCTGTCCCTCCCCCAGGCCGCCCTGCCCAACCCGGACTCACTCACGAGAAAGAGCATCTCGTTAGAGACGCAGACCTCGTCCGTGGGGAGGCACCGCGCTGGCCGGCACTTGTTCCAGCTGTCTGCTTTGAAGCAGTGGTAGCAGCTCAGGTTCAGAGCTGTGGGTGGCAACCGGGCAGGTGGAGCTGGGCGCCGCGGAGCCGGACACCCGACCCCAGGCAGCGGCCACCGCGAGCGCGCGCAGGCTGCGGGCCCCAGCCCGCCTGCCCCTTACCTGACGCCATCGGCCCACTGGCAAACTCCGCAGCCCCCAGGAAAGCCCACAGGACTAGGACGAACCCCCGCATGACGCCGAAGGGTTCGGCCGAGTGGAGCGGCGGCTTCGGTTTCGCAGCGCCCCGACGCCCGCGCCCCTCCCCGCGCCCTGGGCATCCCGCCCCTTCCAGGTCCTCCCTCTCAACCCTCAGGGCCGCCGCCTCCCTCCCATCCCTGTCCCACTGGTCTCCACAGCCCCGGCGCGCGTCCCTCCACCTGGCCGCAGAGCTGCGCGCTCGAGGAGGAGCGGGGCCGGGCGGGACTGGCCGCCCCAGCTCCGGGACGGGCTCCCCGGGCCGCCCAGCTTTGCGCCGCGACTCAGGGGCCCGCGAAGGCTGGAGCTCGGAAATCCCGGAGCTCCTGCAAGGGCGGGAGCCAGAGCGGGTCCTGGGCGCGGAGGGGCAGGAAGAACGGGGACCTGCTGTGCGGGCGAGATTTGGACAGAGACGGAGCTGTCGGCCGAGTAAATGAGACAAAATCTCAGCCAAGGGAGGTTCATGGAGCCAGGATGCTGAGCGCGCGCCTGGGACCCTCCGTGTTTAAAGGCGGTGGAGAGGAGGGCCGGGCAGGTGGTGGTGGGTCAGTTCTTCCGAGCCCTGAGAAATCTACGCGTCACATGAAATTAGGGGGTGAAGGTCTCAGCAGTTGCGTAGGGTCCGAAGGTCTTTCTCTGCCTCCTGTGTGCCTTTCTACATGGTCAGCAGGGAATTTTGTAGTCAGTGTCCCGGCCTGAGGCCTCTGTCCTTTGCAAAAGGGGCTGTGTGTGTGTGTGTGTTTCGGGGGGGGGGGGGGACGTGCCTGATTTTCTTTACAAAATGAAGAATAGTCCCGGGGAGGGGGCATACAGGTCAGAGTCTGGGGAAGGAACCTGGTTAACATCAGACCACAGGCTCCCACTGTGTTCTTCAGCTTTCCTGTGAGAGGGGCTGCCTGGGCGGTGGGAGAGGAGAGGACAGCTTGAGCCTGGTGCTGCTGCCCAAGTCCCTGGGGCCCTGCAAGGGGCTACCCCAGCGCAACCTAACACCTCAGACCACTGTCCATCCCACAGGCTGCCTTTCCCCTGCTCCTCCCCACAGGCGAGTCTCTTGGACCCCTTGGCTGTCCTTGGTGTCCTGGTCACTGTGGTGGCTCAAGTTTCTCTAGCTGCACCCGTCCACCCCTCACCCCTGCCCCCGCTCTGTGCAGGCCTTGGCTGCAGAGCAGGAGAGCCCCTGCCCGTGCAGACACCCTGCCTGGCTCACTTGCAGTCCCCATAGACTCTCCCTTCTGCCCTACGTTCTTGCTGGGCCACAGGGGGCAGACAGTGTGGAGGTCCTGGCTGGTGACAGCACACCAGGGGAGATGGTCCTCTGCCCACTGGGGCACCATCAGTCCTGCCACGTCCTCACCAGGGGACCTGGGCTGAGTTCAGTGTGGGGGACTCCTGCACCATTATCCTCTTCTGAGCCCCTTCCAGAGCCCTTGTCTCCCCTGGCTCTCCCCCAAGGGCCTCCCCATGCCCAGGTGCCCTTCCCTGGGGGCCAGCTGGTCACACAGCTCCCCTCACCCTGCCCATTCTTTCTTTTTTCCTTCCTGCCTTAATCACATCCTGTGAGCATTTTGACAAACAGGCAGGGTCTGGACAGGCAGGGTTTGCAACCCTGGGGTGGGGGGCACCTCGTGGGGGTGAGGGGGTAGAAAGACAACAGAGGGGTAAAGGACATGGGCAGCTGGGAGGCGGTCCCCCACCCATGTCCCCTGGAGAGCTCTGCAAGGCCCTGGTAAGGGCTGCTGGGAGAGAGGTGCTAGTGAGTGTGTGGCCAGGTGGGGTCATTCCCCCTCCAGTCCACCCAGTGGCCCAACTGACAGGACTGTCCCTGCTCCCTGTATTTCCTGGTGTATGCCCCAGGGATGCCCTCAGACTGGCTGTGCCCCCTGACCCCTACCTGTCCAGGTGCAACCTCCTCTACTCCCTTCATCCTGCAGAGGGTCCAGCCTCTGGGTGGGGCTGGGCACTGTCGTGGGTGTGGGCATGGAGGGAGCCGCATGGACACTAATGCACTCACTGTGTTATGCATTTTCCACCCAGGATGTAATGCTCTCGTGTGGACTTAGGACAAGATTAGTAACTCAAAACAAAACAAATCAAAACAAAAGCGGGAAGCAGAGTGGCCTGGGTGGAGGACAGTACCGACCCTGTGGTACGCTTTGAGCCTGGGCTGACCGCCAGATGTCCCAGCAGCTACTGTGAAGAGGGACATGCTTGGGGCATAGTCTCAGTGCCTGTGAGAAGGAACTGGCCTTCCCCAGGGCTGCTCACGCTTCACCAGCTGGGTAGGGGGTGTCTGTGCACCCTCCTGCCAGGGCTTGCTAGAGCGTCCTGTGCTCTGGGCCCAGCCTCATTTCTCTTCTTTGTGAGCGACCCTTCCCCAACACCACAGTCCCTGGAGGTGACTGGAAAGGGGCAGATAGTCAGCCTGAGGTCAGAAGGATGGGTGCTCCAGGATCCTTTATGGATCGTTACTAATCACTCCAACCCCTTGGCAGCCAGGGCCTTGTCGTTCTTTTTTGTGCAATGTTCTAGAATTACCACAATTTGAGGACAGTCTTCAAAACATCCTGGAGCTCCAGGTCTGTGTCTGAGGGCCAGGGGCAGAGCTGAGGGGGCTTTGTCTCTGCTGTTTGCTCACCTGGCCCACAGTCGCCCGGGAGAGGCAAGCTCACACGCTTATGAAGGCCTCCCAGTCCCCAGGCTCTACCACCTCTCCAGGGGTGGGGGTCAGTGTCCACCTGATGGCAGAGCGGCCTGCGGAGCACAGACCCAGCACTGCCCACAGGTCCTTCCCCAGGGGTGTTCAGAGGACAAAGCATTTAGTTTATGAACATTGTTCTTTTCTGGTCTGACTTTAATAATCCTAGGCAACAGACCAGTTTTTTTTTGTTGTTTTTTTTTTTTTTTTGAGACAGAATCTCACTATGTCACCCGCGGCAGAGTACTGTGGTGTCACTGCTAACAGCAACCTCAATCTCTTGGTCTTAAGCAATTCTCTTGATTCAGATTCCCAAATAGTGGGGAATACAGGGTGCAGGGATACAACTGTCTCTCAGCCACCTAGGAGATGGCTTCTGTTCTCAAGTCCCTACTAAATGTTTCTGAGGAGAAAACATTTACTGCATGAGCTAAACAGCAGACGAAACACACAGCAGCAGAAAGGCCTGGGGAACTTTAAGGCAGATCGACAGAAATGATCTAACTTGAAGCACAGAGACAAGAGTAAACACACGAAGCGTGGCATGTCAGGATCCCAAGAGAGGGGGGGACAGGGCAGAGCAGACACACAAGGAGCGTGGGACCAGGGGGTTAAAGAGAGGGGAGGACAGGGCAGAGAAGACACACAGGGAGTGTGAGACGTGAGGTTCCAGGAGAGGGAAGGACAGGGCAGAGCACACACACAGGGAGTGTGAGAAGTGGCGGTCCCAGAAGAGGGGAGGACAGGGCAGAGCACACACACAGGGAGTGTGAGAAGTGGCGGTCCCAGGAGAGGGGAGGACAGGGCAGAGCACACATACAGGGAGTGTGAGAAATGGGGGTCCCAGGAGAGGGTAGGACAGGGCAGAGCAGACACACAGGGAATGTGGGAATTGGGGGTCCCAGGAGAGGGTAGGACAGGGCAGAGCTGACACACAGGGAGCGTGAGATGTGGAGGTCCCACGAGAGGGGAGGACGGGGCAGAGCACACACACAGGGAGTTTGGGACGTGGGGGTACAGTAGAGGGGAGGACAGGGCAGAGCAGACACACAGGGAGTTTGGGACATGGGGGTACAGTAGAGGGGAGGACAGGGTAGAGCAGTGTTTTTGATAGATAATAACCAGTTTTCTGAACGTCATGAGATACGAACCCAGAGATTTGAGATGGCTGTGGAAGCCTGTGAAGTGCATATGTGAAGAAAACCGTGTTGATGGTGTCACCGTCAATGTGCCGAAGGTAAAGGAGAAGAGAAAGATCCTAAACGCAGGCAAGAGGAAAGCACAGCCCCTTTAGGAACCACAGGCACAGGGGTCGTCCCCTCTGCAGAAATCCTGGAAGCCGGAAACATGGGCAGGAAACCAAACCACTGGCCAAATTTCCCTCACACACGGAGGCAACATAGGGCATTTTTCAGATCAGTGAAAGCTGCAGGAAGTGAGCCATCCCCTGCAGGACATCGGGAGGAAGCAAGACAAGCTTACTGGGAGGGTGACGAGGGAGGTGCCGCTCAGGAGGTGCTGCATTGACACAGGGCAGGCTGTGCTGAGCTGTCTTTTGCCCCCACATCCAGAGCACCGCTTCCTCCCTGTGGCTCCGAGTGAGAATGTTGGAAGAGTTTGTGGCTCCAAGTGAGAATGTTGAAAACAAAGCTCACTTGGCTTGGAAGCCGAGCAGAGATGTCCCTTTTCTGGGGTGTCTGTGGCTGGCACCTATGCAGACGGGGCACATGGATGGCTTCCCAGGAGCTTGGGGAAGCTTCAGGCCACAGATGGGGAAAGAGGGTGGGAACTGCCCAGGGAGCTTGGGAGTTGCAGCAACGTTTGGGGAAACATTTATTTATTTGTTTATTTATTTTTGAGACACAGCGTCACTATCACCCAGGCTAGACTGCAGTGGTGTCGTAGCTCACAGGTCCTCTAATTTCTGGGCTCAAGAGATCCTCCTGCCCCACCCTCCCGAGTGTCCACAACCGCTGGCACCTGCCACAACACCAGCTGATTTTTCTGTTTTTAGTAGAGATGGGGTCTCCCTCTTGCTCAGGCCGGTCTTGAACTCCTGAGTTCAAGGGATCCTCCTTCCTTGACCTCTCAGAGTGCTGGGATTATAGGCATGGTCAATTCTTATATAAAATAATAAGGCAGAGGAGGAGTGAGGGAAAAAGGAAATAAGTAACACAGAGAAACATGGCAACTGAGGAACGCCTGTGGCTACTTATTATGGCTGGACTGTGTCCCTCCACAATCCACAGGTGGAAACCCTCACCACCGCACTCCCGTGCCTCAGAATGCAACTGTATTTGGAGATAGGATGTTTAAAGAGGTGACCAAGGTAAGATGAAGTCATTAGGGTGCCTTAATGCTACGTATCTGGTGTCCTGATAAGAAGCTGAGATTAGGGAAGAGCCACCTCAGAGGGAGGGCTGTGAAGACACACAGGGAGGAGACGCCCTCTGCAAGCACACAGCTGGGCCTGAGAACAAACCAGCTCTGCCCACACCTGGTTCCAGGAGTGTGAGAAGCACGTTTTGGTGTTTAAGGCACAGGGTCTGTGGCAAACCCAAGATACACACAGCTGGGGCCTCTTCCGGGGGCTTGATGTGAGTGCAGCTGCCGTGTCACTTCCCTGTTACACTCTCCACCCCAAGTGTATTTTGTCCTCAGAAAGAAGTTCTTTACTGGCCAGAGGACAGGTCTGGACCTCTAGTAGACGTGTGTCTGTGGCCCCAGAGAGCCTCTGAGCTCCAGAGATTTCCCTGTGGAACGGCGCAGCACAAGCCACTTCCTTGGTGATTAGAATCGCGGCCCTGTCTGGGATGACACAGCCTCTTAGAGGCAGGAGCTCAGAACCTTGACAGATCAACTTCAGTCTCCAAATCACGGGACACTTGTGGTGTCCCACATGGGAACATTTTTCCATGGAAAATGAGATCTCGGGCCTGCGAGAGATCTTAACTGAGCCTTGGTGCTAATTCTGTTTTCCCAGAAGTGTTTGTTGGGTTGGACTGCTGCCAACTCATGGTCATGAGGTCACAGTACAGTTTTGCAAAATGCAACCATTATGAGAAACATGGCAAACATACACAGATTTCTTTGTTATTTCTTAAAACTCCAGAAGAATCTACAATTACATCAATAGACATCTGAAAACATATCATGAAAAATAAAAAAAAAAAACGTGATTTACAATATCAAAAACGTGACATACTTGAGAATAAATGTAACAATATGTGCAAAAGAAATTAAAGAGTTTTTGGCTCAGTGCCTGTAGTACAGTGGTTACGGTGCTGGCCACATACACTGAGTCTAGCAGGCTCGAACCCAGCCTGGGCCAGCTAAACAATGACAACTACAACAAAGCATAGCTGGGCGTTGTGGCAGGTGCCTGTAGTCCCAGCTACTTGGGAGGCTGAGGCAAGAGAATTTCTTGAGCCCAAGGGTTGGAGGTTGCTGTGAGCTATGATCCCATGCACTGTACCCAGGGCAACGAAGTGAGACTCTGTCTCAAAAAAAAAAAAAAAAAAAAAGAAAGAAAGAAAGAAATTAAAGAGTTTTCTGATCACAATTTAGTGTCTAAAAAGATAAAGAAATGTATAGAGAGATATGTTCACGAATTGGAAGATAATGTTGATTTAAATTCTCCCAAAATTGATCTCTATATTCCACAAAATCTCAACCAAAATCTCAGCTGGCTTTTGAGAAGAAAGGAAAAAGTTCATTCAAAAACATATTTAGGGACTAGGCATGGTGGCTCAAACCTATAATCTGAGCACTCTGGGAGGCTGAGGTGGGAGGATTGCTTGAAGCCGGGAAGTTCAAGACCAGCCTAAGCAAAATAGCAAGATTGCTGGCTCTACCAAAAAACTTCCCCAATCCTCAAAACCTAGCCAGGCATGGTGGTGCTGTTATGCCCCAACTCCATCTTGCTAAGGGCTTTTATCACTTCCCCTTTAAGATAGGAAGCTCAGCTGAAAGAGTTTAGCAAAACCCCAGCTTCCCCTTGTAAGGACTCGCCTTACCAGGTGTTGGCTCTTGTCAAATTTGGCTTGCATTAAAGACTTCCCCTCCCTCCCCTAGCGAAAGCCCGTTATAAAAGGTTTTCAGCCCTGCTTCTAGGGGGTTGAGAGACTTTGAGGCGTGAGTCCGCTCTTGGCCCGGCAATAAAGGATCCCTGCTTAATTTGGACTCAGGGTGCTGGCGTTTCTCTGCTCCACTGGCTTTGTGTATAACAGTGCGCACCTGTAGTCCTAGCTTCTTGGGAGACTGAGGCAGGAGAATCACTGAGCCTAGGAGACTAAGGTTGCAGTGAGCTGTGATCCTATCCCCGTACTCCAGCCATGGTGACAGAGCAAGGCCCTGTATCAAAAAAAGAAAAAAAAAGAAAAAAAAAAAAAAAAAAAAGAAACAACCCAGTAAAAATAAAAACTTACCGAATTCTGGGTTGCCCTAGGATAATTTAAGCTTCCTATATTCACATCTATTTATACTTTCTAGTAAGAAAGAGAAACACGATTACCAAGGAGGGACAATAGAACATCACCTTTCTTATAATCTCAACATACATAAGATGAAAAGGACATTCATTGAAGGAGGTCATTCAGCAAGAAAGTCAGAGCTTGGGGAGCAGGTGGCACGTGGAAACGCGTCCCTTTGTGGTGAGCGGGGCGGAGGGCACATTGGAGGCTTGGTGGCAAAGAGAGAGAAGCTTGTGAGAAGGAGAGATTAAGGGCTGCAGCAACAAAGCAGAAACAGCCCTGCAGGACTGGTCGGCCCCACACCTCCAGACCGCGTGCTGCCCGCGCTTCCCTGTGCCGGCGGGAGGGGGCGCTCCCGGCGCCGGGACGCGGGGCAGGTGCGTCCTCCGCGGTCAGCTCAGCGCGGCACGGAAGTACACCTCCACCTCCGCAGAACCACCCTGCCGAGAGAAACGCGAATAAAACCTGTCTGCCGATGGAAAATTTCACAGAAAACCACCTTTGAAGCAGAATAAATCTGTATTGCCCGAGGTAAAACACGCGAAGATAAGAAAAACACACCCTTGCATCACAAATTCAATACTCAGAACAAAAATAGAAAATAAAAAGGAAGCCTTGGGATGAAAATAACCAAATTCTGGAAAAAATGAAAAGAGAATATAAAAACCAAATTAGAAATAAAAACTAAGTTACAGCTCTGAGGGATAATTCATTTGTGATTGTAAATTTTAAACTGTGATAAGAGCCGCTTAAATAGGCCAGGAAAGAAGAGAGGAAAAATGATCTGAATCTACCTGGTTAGACGGAGGTATTTAGAGGACTCACCTTGTTCCTTGAAAAATGACAAGCATGATAACTGCAGTTTTATCCTATTAAAAATTCTAGGTTAAAAGATACAGAAACAGGCGTGGTGGCTCACACCTGTAATCCCAGCACTGTGCGAGGCTGAGGAGGGTGGATTGCCTGAGCTCAAGAGTTCAAGACCAGCCTGAGCAAAGCAAGACCTTGTCTCTACTAAACATGGAAAAACTGGGGCAGGAAGATCGCTTGAGCCCAAGAGTTGGAAGTTGCTGTGAGCTTTGATGCCACTGCACTCTACCCAGGGTGACAGTTTGAGACTCTGTCTCAAAATAAAAATAAAAACAATAAAATAAAATAAAATAAGGAAATAATCCTCAGAGCCCACAAACAAACAACAAAAAAAAATGTATATAAAGAAAAAGATAAGTGGGCATCAGACTTCTCCACAGCAATATACAAAGCAGGAAAGCAGTGAAGCAGAAATGACTTTTAAAAACTTGAGTAAGTGAAGTTTAAACAAACATGTTATATACAGTCAAGTTGTTCTTCCATCATGAGTGCCACAGCAAAAGCTTTAAAGCGCTAGACTTTGATTTTAGCAGAAACAGAAAAAAAAAATCAACAATTACAAATTAAATTTCTGACTAAAAAATAATTGGAAAAAGAAAAACAAAGCAAATAGAAGGAAGCTCAAGGAATGCAATGATGGTGATAAAAGCAGAACTTAATTATACAGAGAAAAAGCGTGACCTAATTCGTAAATTAAAACCTCAGTTCTCTGAAAAATTAAAGTGACCAGCTAGCTAAACAACTAGCTAACCTAATCAGAAAAAAAAGAGAAACAGTACAAAGTAATAAGTCTGAAGAATTAATTAATTACTGAACAAACGAGAATTTGTTTTTATGTTTTGCTGCTTTATACACAGGAATGATTTATTTTACATACTAGTCAGTTGCAACATTAGCCTGTAAAATTAAAAACATTTTTAAATGTCTCAAAGGTAGAGTGAATCTCATAATGATACGCCTTCACGTTAACCACTATGACAAAGCAGAAGAAATGTAAGACTATGATAACAGTTCAAATTAAACTTTATAAAATAGGTATATTGAAGTCAGCTACTGTATATTTCTTTTTTTGGGTGGGAGGAGAGTCTCACTTTTCTCACCCTGGGTAGAGTTCCAATGTCATTGCTCACAGCAATCTCAAACCCCTCAGCTCAAGTAATCCTCTTGCCTCAGCCTCCCCAGTAGCTCGGACTACAGGCACCTGCCACAACACCCAGCTATTTTTTTAGGGACAGGGTCTCACTCTTGCTCAGGCTGGTCTCAAACTTCTGAGCCTAGGCAATCCACCCACCCGGGCCTCCCAGAATGCTGGGATTACAGGTGTGAGCCACCACCCTGGCCTGTGTGTAACTCACAGTCACATTACTTGTACATATCTCATTTCATCAAAGGTTATCAACCAGTGATGCAAACGTTCTTTTGATACAGACACACAAACAGGTTTAGATTCCAAACGCTTTGTTCTGGTTGTAACAAAACATGTAAGACAGACCCCTAAATTAGAAAAATCTTCTGAAAGATAGTGAAGCAAAACAAAAAGACACAAATGAAAGCATTTGAATAAAGCATTTCAATGTTGAATCTGTGTTTTTTAAACCACTTCATTCTCAGGGAAGGGGTTAAGAGGCTGAGAGAGATATCATCTGCCAGGGTGAGGATACTGGAGGCTGGCAGTGTCAGCATTGCGAGAGTCTCCACCAGAGGAGGAGGAGGCACAGTAGAGGCAGGGGCTGGGCATGAATGGACCATCTTGATCCAGCCCCTGGGGAATCCAGAGGGGAAAAGAAATACCTGAAACAATGAAGACAGGACCGAGATACCAAAACGAAAGAAAAACGACATTGGGGGGGGGGGGGAGAGGGAATACAACAAAAGAGGAAGAGAAAAGTACTAAATACAAAGAGAACCAAAGAGGAGAAAACACATGCTGGGGAAAAAAAAAAAAAAAGCTTTACTATATTCATGACGAAGCTAGCAAACATAAAAGCACAAATCAAGATTGCTTAAGCAAGTATAAAAACTTGAAAGAAATACAATCTGTTAAACTTAAATGTCTAAAAATAATCAGTATGAGTATAACAAAGAAAAACGTTAATTCTAGAAATTTAAAACACATTCTAATCTCTGAAGAAACATATTATATTTAACATTAGTTTGTAAATTAAAAACCTTGTAATCAGCTCCTTATTTTAAGCAGTGCTTCATTTGCTGCACCTTTTTGGAACCTACATGATACTGAGAACCAAGTCAAGTGCACTTGCACATCATATGGCTGCCATCGCAACAGACTTTTGAAGAAATACAACCATTGAATATATTTATTTTTCTACAAACACCTTAAAATAACTACAGAATTTTGGTAAGTGACAGAGTTCAAAGAATTATTTAAGCCCTTCTATTATTCTCCCATCATTTTACTTACTGATAATACTTATGCATCTTAGCGAGCTTAGAGCTTTACAGCTTTGCCATCAAGGTCAGAAGCTTACAGGATATAAAGCCAGTGAACTAAATTAAGAAAATCCTGAGACATGAAATGTTGAAGTTAATTTACACATAGAATTCCAGTAGAATTCTACTGCTTCTCTGATAGCATGTGTTCAAATTGTGATGTGAAAGAAATCAAGCGATGGAATCCAAATATACAATTGCAAATTAAGAACATCTCTTTAGTGAATATAACCTGAAATCACATAAAGGTGTTTCCATATTAATAGCAAAATACAAATGAAAAACCACCACATGCTTAACTTGGCTACAAACTGTACAAAGCGCTGTCATTCTCCTCCTGCTACTTCACTAACTCATTCTTTTCCTAATATCTTATAAATACTACAAATAAAAGGAAGGATGTACTGAGTATCATGTATTAAGCAATTCTGTAAAACGTAAACAAATTAGTACTCAAAAGAATCTTTGTGAAAAATATTTATTCAATTTTCAAATTAAAAATATAAAAATTCATCATTTTAAGCTTACTGTTTTAAAGAAAACAAAGGAAATATGCCCGTATTCGCCAATGGAATAAAGTTATATTTTTCCTTCTCCCAACTCTTTGCATAAGGATAGTAACAATCCTTCCAATTTTTTTTTTTTTGAGACAGAGTCTCAATTTATTGCCCTGGATAGAGTGCCGTGGTGTTGTAGCTCCCAGCAACCTCCAACTTGAGCTCAAGTGATTCTCTCACCTCAGTTTTTCTATTTTTAGTAGAGACAGGGTCTTGCCATTGCTCAGGCTGGTCTTAAACTCATGAGAGCTCAAGTAATCGACCCACTTTGGCCTCCCAGAGTGCTGAGAATTACAGGCGTGAGCCACCACTCCTGGCCAATCCTTTCAATTTTTAAACCCAAGCTAGTTTGAGGAACATTTCAAAAAATTGTTTTGGTGACAGTGTCTCAACAAAAACCTCTCCATTTATATTTCAAAAGTTTCAAAGAATGTCAATGAATTGACTAGCACACGTAATGACATACACTGTATTTCTAAAGGCCTTTTGGACCGTGTTTAGTAGTAAGCAGGCTGCTGGTGTATCTTGGGAGAGGTCAAAGAGGGCTGGGGAAGGGGAAAGGAACTCGCTTTCCATTGCTGTGTGCATGCAACAAGCAGCAAACCAGCAAAGTTACTCCCGTTAGCTTGTGTTCAGCTGTGCTTTCTGCCACCAGAAGATCCATTTAATGAATTCTGAAGATTTGGAATATTTGAATCAAGGGAAGGATTTGAATTTCCCTGCTGGGAACTCCCACTGACCAGGCTTCCATTACCTTTCAAAATACCAGTACACTTTCAATGGTTCATATAATTAGCTTTCCACAATCTTACACAGCCATCATCTCCCGAAGATGCCAGCACTGTTCCTGTTATATTCCAGCTCACTCGCCAGACCTGAGAATTATGATTATCCAACTGAGCCATGATATGGATTTCAAATTTTGTTGGACCACCAGAAGAAGTAAGTTCTTTCTTCACGGGTTTCAATGTAAAAATTCTCACGTCTTTGGTTGCTACCGCTAGAATATGGAAAGATCTCCCCAGATTTGGAGCAAATGCAATGTCATGTACAGGGTCAGTGACTGTCATAAGAGTTTCAGCTTTTGCATGTTTCCCGGTGTTTTCATTATATTCAAAAATCTGAACGGTGGCCATTGCATCTGGACTGCTGTCATCACTTCTGACAGCTATCATGGGAGAATGAGCCCGAGAACCAGTGACTCTGGCCTCGGAGTTTATCACTGGATTCCTCTACTATTTCATTTTTTTTTTTTTTTCTTCAGCTTTTGGCCGGGGCTGGGTTTGAACCTGCCACCTCTGGTATATGGGGCCGGCGCCCTACTCCTTGAGCCACAGGCACCGCCCTCTCCTACTATTTCTTCCCAAACAGCAGCTGCTCCGTCAAAAGAACAGGAAGCCAAAACCTGTCCAATGCCTTTCACTTTTACTCCACACCTTAATGCTCTGGTGGCTGGAGCACGTCGCGATTCGCCTCACGTGGAAGTGGAAGGCGACATCGTGGATGAGATCTTTATGGCCCGCCTTGATGCTGCGCGCTACAAACAAGGCTTCTGCCGGGCCCGCAGCCTACAGGGACTCTTCCCACAAAGGAGAATTTTTATAATTACATGAGACTATTTCATATACCTTTATACAAGTGGAAAATTACCAAGAAAGCACAGTTAAACAAAATTTACCACCGTAAGGCCAGGTGCAGTGGCTCACCCCTTCAATCCCAGCACTTTGGGAGGCCAAAGTAGGAGGGTCACTTGACGCCAGGAGTTGGAGACCAGGGCAACATTGAGAGACCCCATCACACAAAAATAAAAAATTAGCTGGGCATGATGGTGCTTGCCTGTAGTCCCAGCGACTGGGGAGGTTGAGGCTGGAGAATTTCCTGAGCCCAGGATTTTTAGATTACAGTGAGGAAGGAGTGCACTGCTGCAGTCTAGACCCTGTCTCTAAAATAAAGAAACAAAAAACTCCAAAACTGGCTACAGAAGAGATAGCTTGAACAAATCAATTTCCAAAGAATGCAGAGAAACATGTAAGTATGAGAAACCACCCTAGATAAAAGGGCCAAGTAAGACTATTTTGCACAAAAAATTGTACAAAACTTTTAAAGACTATATTTTCCCCAATGATGCATAAATTAAGGACATAAAAATGAGAGATTTCCAATTTTTAAAATAAAGCAGCAGAATATTGATAACTCATCTAATAAAAGCTATAAAAATAAGGAAAATCACAGAAAATAAGGAAAAGCTGAGAAAACTTTAAACAGGCTTGATGCCCATAGTTTAGTTGTTTAGGTGTCAGCCACATACACCGAGGCTGGCGGGTTCAAGCCTGGTCCAGGCCTGCTACAACAATAACAACTACAACAACAACAAAAACAGCTGTGTGTTGTGGTGGGTGCCTGAGGCAAGAGAATCACTTAAGCCAAAGAGTTTGAGGTTGCTGTGAGCTGTGACGCCAAGCACTCTACCAAGGGTGACATAGTAAGACTCTGTCTCTCTCAACTTCTGGGACCACAATGAGAGACATACACTATTCAGGTGGCTACACCAATTAGGGCTGTTTGCTCTCGGCTTTGGAGAAGTAGAAAATTCTAGAAGATTAAAGATGCAAGCTGAGTAACAGCTTCCCTGTAACTGGGCTTGGCGAATCTGGGGAGACAAGACTCCAGACATCTCTGGCCGGTGGGATCTGCCTATGATCGTCCCTTTGAGGATACAGCCAGCAAGGGACTTCTGGACCCCAGGAGGAAGACAAAAACAGTGGAAAACTGGCAAGTGGCTGCATGTGTTCGATCAACCTAATCACGCCGGCAACCGTGAGT
>CAUYPK010163937.1:0-131732 GCA_963574355.1 Loris lydekkerianus
TTCTACCCCATTTGCTTGCAATATCCTGTAATCTCTGCTCTCACTGCAGTTCTTTGGGTTGCATATTTTCCTTAATCCTCTCCATGTCTAGCTGGATTGCAGAGTTAAGTTTATGATTATGAAATAAAAACTAAATAATAAAAAAATAATAAAATAAAATAAAATTAGAAAAAAAAGAAATAAAAAAAAATATATATATAAAGTAATAATAAAAAATTAGAAAAGCTCCTCCAAGAAAATGGTGAGGAAAAAACAGAACAAAACAAAAAAAAACAAAAAAAAGGAACCAACTCCAAAAATATGTAGGAATATGCATATATACATCTATATGTATGATGTAGGGATCAACTTTCTTAGGAATATATTCATACTGCAATATACCTTCTGGAAACCAGGTGGTGCTGTGAGTGGTTCCCAGGCTCATACCTGATTCACAGTTTATACTGTTACCTGGTAACCACCTTTCATGGCCGATCCCCATTTTGAAGTTTCTATAAAGGTTTGTCACTTAAGTATTTGTAACCTCAGCTGTTCTGCTCCAGACAGCACTCGCAACCGACCTTCCCACTCAGTGCAGGAGTCCAGCTTCTTAAATCTTTCCACTCTGCTCCCAGGTTCTCCTGCAAACTGGTGACTGCAATCGGCTGTGGGGGAGGGTGCTGCTGGGTTCACATGGTTGCTGGTGGGTTCGCATCTTTAGCGGCTACCAGTTCCCGTGGCTGAAGCGGCTGAAGCTTCTGTAGCTGGTTCCTGAGTCTGGAGGGTTCAGGGACCTTATACTGAGTTTTATGGTTCAGAGTTTCCCTTTTGGCTCAGGACCTGCCTGTTTGCCACACAGCCTGAATCACCAACCCCCTCCAACATTCTCTAGCAGGAATGCTCCAGGTCTGTTCAATCCCTCCTGTTCAATTCCCCCTATAGGGGAAAATGGCCGCCCTTTTGGGGCCTTCAAAATGTCTGTTTCCCAAGCGGATCCCTTCCCTTCAATTGTCCAACAGGTTGCCCAGCTCCCCGTGGTTTTGAGTGGCTCTCCTTTTGGTATTTTATTTTCTTTATAGCTATTGTGAATGATATTGGGTCTTTGACTTGGCTATCAGCTTGACTGTTACTAGTATATAGAAATGCTATTGATTTATGTTCATTGATTTCATAATCTAAGGGTATGGTAAATTTATTTATCAATTCCAGGAGTCTCTTGGTGGAGTCTGGGATTTTTCAGATACAAGGTCGTGTCATCAGTGCAAACTGACAGTTTGGCCCCCCCCTTCCAGATTTGGACACCCTGCATTTCTTTTCTAGCATGATTGCTCCGGCTAGGACTTCCAGCACTATTTTGAATAGTAGTGATGGCAGTGACACACTTGTCTTGTTCCAGTTCTTGGGGGAATGTTCTCAACTCTTCCCCATTTAGCATGATATTGGTTGTGGGTTTGTCATATACGGCTTTTACAATTTTGAGTAATGTTCCTTCTATGCCTAGCTTGTTGAGGGTTTTTAATCATGAAAGCACGCCGAATTTTGTCATATGCTTTCTTTTTATTTCTTGAGATAATCATATGGTGCCATTACCGATCTGATGCTTTTGGAAATAGACTCTGAGGGGAGATAACAGCAGTTGTCCAAGTTGGTACACTGTATAAGATTTTTCTTTTTTTGAGACAGTCTCATTTTGTCACCTTTAGCAGACTGCTGTGGTGTCATAGCTTTCTTACAGCAACCTCAAACTCTTGGGCTCAAGTGATCCTCTTGCCTCAGCCTCCCAATTAGCTGGGACTACAGGCAGCTACTGCAATACCTTACTATTGTTTTAGAGATGCGTTCTCACTCTTGCTCAGGCTGGTCTCAAACTCCTGAGCTCAAGGGTTCCAACCACCTCGGCCTCTCAGACTGCTAGGATTACAGGTGGGAGCCACTGCACCAAGCTATAAATGAGACCTCCAGGCCTGAGCTCTTTCCATGATACTGACATTCCTTGATGGTGTGTTTCTGTCATCTACTCCTTTAGTTCCTCTTTCCAGACTGAGACTACTTGGGGTCCTGGTCCCCATGGCAGAACTCATGGGCAGCAGTGTTACTGAGCATCCCTGCAGAAGGTTGACCTCCTCTAGAGACATCTAGCCAAGAAGTAGAAAATAGGGAATGACATTGGGAGGACAAGAGCAGTTTGGATAAGCCCACCCAGGAACTTCCTGAGTTACTCAACAACTATCAGACATATAAGAGACTATAGCCTTGCAACTATGATAAAGGCCAGAGCCAGAGAAATGCTGCCAGTAGCCACTCACACCATTTTTGTCCTGCCTAACTCATGGAGCCTAGGGTGACACATATGTTATTGAGTCTTCATGTGACATTTTACAGCTTCAGAAACATAAACTGGCTTTCCCATGATCACACAGGTAGTCGGTGGCAGGGCCTGTCAGCCACATTCTGCTCCTCACACAACACACAGACACCAGGCACACCTTGCTGAGTTGCAAGCATTTTATTAGGCACAGCCTAACAAAGACAGCATCAGGTGGGGACAGGTGTCTGGATTCCAGCTTCAGGTGAGATGGAGATCAGGGCAGGAAGATGGTGCTCATGTCAGGCATGAGTGGCAAAGATTCATCTCGAAAAAGGGTTCAGTTTGGAAAGTAGGTTTTTGATATCTTCCTTTACCTCTTTTCCTGTGAAGCTGAGGCATTCTGGACTAAAGGCTATGGAGGTCTAGGAGAGAGGGAGGAAAGAGGTGGCTGCAGGCAGGTTCTGAATCCACAGCAGGGCTAACCCAACCCCAACCAGCAGCATCCCAGTCCTCATCTATGAGAATGTAAAACTCCTCTCTGTGATCTAGCTCCATCTCCATAGGACCCCCTGTGGGGGGGCTACAGTCACTCAAGCCAGGATGAGGATGGCTGCACAACTGCCCGAGCACAGCTGTCAGGAATGTGGCTGAACAACCACTCCAGCCAGGGAGAGAAGGAGATGAGAAGGTTCTGAAGGGAAAGGGAAGACTGGGCCCAACAGAGGAGCAAGGTGTCTCTGCCTGGTTTTCTGGGAAGCACCTAAGACCCATCTGTCAGATGTATGGAAGATAGAACATGTACACATATGTCCTAAACAACTTCATGTGTCCTGTGTGCATAGATCAGCATAAGGAATTCTGTTACTTGAAAAACCTCTCATTTTGTGAAATCAGACACTCAAAATAACAGCATTTGGGGGAAAATAGAGTGAGAGACAGACTATTAAAAATCTATATAAGTGTGGGACAAGAACAATAACAATAGCCACATAAAGCTCATCGGGGGCCAGGCCGAGCACTTGGGGAGGGTGAAATGGGAGGATCACTTCAGGCCAGGAATTTGAAACCAGCCAAAGCTACATAGCAAGACCCACGTCTACAAAAAATACAAAAACTTAGTTGGACACAGTAACTCATGCCTGTAATCCTAGCACTCTGGGAGACCGAGGCAGGAGGGTCGCTTGAGCTCAGGAGTTGAAGAACAGCTCACTGTTGAAGACAGTGAGACACTATCTCTACTAAAAATAGAAAAACTAATGACAAGTTGTGGTGGGCACCTGTAATCCTAGCTACTTGGCAGGCTGAACCCAGGAATTTGAGGTTGCAGTTAGTTATGATGATTCCACTGCACTCTGGCCCAAACAACATAGCAAGACTCAGTCTCAAAAAATAAAAATAAAAATAAAAATAAAAATAAAAGAAGTTCATCAGGAAATATATTGGATAATCCCCATGAGCAGTGGCATGTAAGTAAAAGCTGCCTCAGGCATCAAAATCATAGGAATAAATTCTGGCTGCTGCAGCCTGAGACAATGGAGATGGAAGTGGGACTCCATCTGAGCCAGTAGACTGGCCATCAAGGTGGCACCAGCGGAAGTGAAACTAGCCCATAAGCAGAGGTCTTACAAGGCCAGGGCCTTCTTCCTGGGAAGGGAATCCAAGGGCAGATGCTCATTTTTAAAATTTGTCAGATAGAACTTACAGGGCTCTACCTGTGCAGGAGCTGAACTGAGAACTTTCTTTGCTGACAAATGTTAAAAATTCTACTCCTGCTGTGTTAGCTCTCCTAGGAAAACAATCATAGCAGTCTCATGGATATCCTTCCCCTGTCTACCAACTGTGTGTAAGCTCATTGGTGTCAGAGGAACATGTGTGGCAGCAAAACAGGGTAGACATGCAGGTGGCTTACTGTCACGTATTATATGTCCTGAAGGTTGGAGCAGATTGTTGGTAGATCATGTGTGTTGTGTATCACACAATTATGTGGTCTCTTAGTATGTGGCACATTACTATGTGCTGTGTGTGGAGTGGGCAGGGCAGGCATGGAGAGGAATTTACCAGGCCGAGCACATCCAGCGTCTTGCCTTTGATACCCTCCTCATTGAAGCATTCCTGGACTTTTTCTAAGGCTTCCTTTTCTGGTTCAGTAGCATTGACATTATCAAGGAGGCTGTCCAATATGTGCTTGTTTCCAGAGACAAGTGTACCAAAGACTGCATAGAAAGCGGGGCAAGCTTCTGCTGAAAGCACAAACAGGAAAACACCTCATTAGAAAGTAGCCATGGTCAGATGGGTTAAGGTTCTTCATGTTCCCAGTGTCTCCTGGGTGACTTCCTGCAGAGATATGCCCTCTCCTAGGACTGCTAACATCCCAGAGACTGCCCTCTGTTGGGGGCACTCCCAGAAGGAAGGAGCAGTGAGAGAGGCCAGAACTAGCAACCCCTCTGTCCCTGAGCACCGTCCCAGACACAGCAGCCTGCTGTGCTTCTGGCTTTCAAATAAGCACCACTGTCCCCACTCATTCTCCCCATTGCGTGCTCAGCTGCCGGTGGCCTCTCTCTCCCCACCACTTTCTCCACTCAGGTCTTCTGCAGGCCCCCAGGCGGATGATCTCCCAGATGCCCTCTAAATCCCTAGAAGTTTCTCTGAGATCTGGAAGGACAGAGGGAGATAGAGGAGGGCGAGGTGTGAAAGGCCACCTGTTCCCTCCTTCCCACTCTCACCAGTCTTGAAGCTCAGCTCTCCGGTCACCAGCAAGGCCAGCATAAGCAGTGCCCCCTTCATCGTGTTGGCTGCTAAAAGGCTCTGCTCAGGGCAGGGTTTCTGCTGCCTTATAAACCACTGGCTCCCTGAGACTATCCCATGCCCCTTCCACGAGCTCCAAATGCTGTGGGCTGGGCTGAGGAACATGTGATTCCTTTAGACCCCCCTCTACGCAGCAAAACTCCTGGAGACGTTTGTCCTAAAGCTGTTGACTTTTGGAGAGAAGAGGTTGTATCTTTGCCAAAAAGCTAGTGGGGTTGATCTTTCCAGGTCAACAAATCCTGTGTTGTCCTGTCCACAAATGTCATCTCTGCCTCCTGGCCACATCCTTTCCCCACCTATCCTGGCTCTAACACAGTATTCTCCTCAAATAGACAAATGAAAGTCACAGAAGAAGTTGAGAATAAGTCTGTTTTACTATAGGTGACCAAAAGATCATCTAGAAAACTGACTTTTGCCTACGTTAAAGACCTGGGGATAAGAATGGGGATCTGGGATTGACAGGGGCCCCTTGAACATCTTAACAGCAGCCATCTCTGGATTGAGCCCCAAGGACAAGTAGATGCATCTTTGGGTTCTGAGTCACTCTATGCCAGGGAATTGCCAGGAATTGTGGTCACATGTTCTCTTCCTCAGGGTCTGGTAATTCTCTCCTTTCCTTACCAACTGGATCATGCCACCAGCTACCCTGTTACTCTATACGGAGCTAATCCCCAGGCCCCTTGTTGACTTTTTTTGCCTCTAGCACTGTCCCTTCTCCTGGTTGTCTCACCCTTCTCCATCAGTAAAGATGGCCCAAAAGGGGCTGGACCTACATAGCGCATCCAGTAACATCAGCAGAACCCCCTAAGGTGTCTACTTCCCTATAGGACACTGTAAGCAAGAGCTCTGTAGACTAGAGTTCCAGGTCAACCAGAGTTGACACTTTGTCTGCTTAGCCTGTCGGAGCTCAACTCCATCTTCTACCCTAGGAAAGCCGCTTGTTGGCACTGACAAGATACGATTGTCCATGAGCACTGTAGCAGGAGGAAGCCTGAGAAAGTTCCTGGTGGTCAAATCTGGGACAGTATGAAAATCAAAATAAATGACATATTATTGGATTGTAAGCCAGAGTGTAAAATGATACACGGTTAGCCCTCTATATCTGTGTGTCCCACAGCTGTGGATTCAACCAATTGTAGATTGAAAATATTTAAAGGGGGGAGCAGAATTCTACAAAGTTCCAAAACCCTAGGGTGGTACCTGTGGCTCAGTGAGTTGTGTGCCAGCCCCATATACCAATGGTTGTGGGTTCATACCTGGCCTCAGCCAAACTGAACTGAAAAAATAGGCAGACATTGTTGGGGGGACACCTGTAGTCCCAGCTACTTGGGAGGCTTAGGAAGGAGAATCGCATGAGCCAGGAGTTGGAGGTTGCTATGAGCTGTGAGGCCACGGCACTATACCCAGGGTGACAAAGTGAGACTCTGTCTCAAAGTTCCAAAACCCTAAATTTGAATTTCTTGTGCACCAAGTGCTGTCTTTGATGTCAGGTGAATGAGGGGTCAAATGGGCACAAGCGACGTGAGATCACCGCATATGCACACAGACAGAAGGGCCTAAGCATCTGTCAATGTTGTTATCTGTGCGGTCCTCCTGCACCACATCCCCCATGAACACCAAGGGGGGGGGCCTGTATGTGAGACCATTCTGCAGCCAGTTGGAGATATAAATAAATGATTGAATAAACAAGCAGGAAAGAAGAGACAAATGTTTTTTACAGAAGAATTCCCAGCAGTATCTGTAGACACTCCCTCCCCCATTGAGAGTGGGCTAGACATTTTCAAAGAAAAGAGTAGAAAAAGGGGAGAACAGAAAGGGTCTGGGAATGCTCCCATTCTTTCCCACCAACTGGATCATTAAACCAGCTTCCCTGGCACCTGGCAAAGACAATATTAATCGAGGATTAAGTGATAACCAGTGATAAGACATGGATATCGCACACACTCTGATACCGTGTGACAAGAAAGACACTTCATTTCTGTGGTGTCTTCCCCGAAATTCTAACCTCATTGTAAATTATGAGGAAAACTCAGATGGACTCAGCTTGGTGTACTTCCTACAACACCTGGCCTGTCCTCTTCAAGATGGCTAAGGCATAAAAAACAAGGAAAGACGAAGACTGTCACAGAGCATTTGGCATGGTGGACTCCTGGCAGCTGCAGCTCAGTGCTGGAGCCTCTCAGCCAAGAGCAGTTACCGGATGAGAGTCCTGTTTGGCACGGGGTTCTAATCCAGATCAAAAAATATATCTCTTCCCTCTGGCTCTAGGACACCAGCAAACCTTACCCTGTCAGTGAGAGTGAAGAATGAGCAAGGGCCTCCAGCAAAAAATAAATAAATAAATAAATACCTACTTAATTCTGACTTGACGAAGCATTGAGAACTTTCGCTCTATTAAACAGCAATCAATTTCAAAAGCACCTATTGTGCAAGTGTACAGCTTGTTTTGTTTTCTTTTCTTTTCGAGACAAAGCCTCAAGCTGTCACCCTGGGTAAAGTGCCATGGCATCACAGCTCACAGCTACCTTCAACTCCTGGGCTTAAGCAATTCTCTTGCTTCAGCCACCCAAGAAAGTGGGACTACAGGCACCTGCCACAACGCCTGGCTATTTTTGGTTTGTAGTTGTCATTGTTGTGTGGCAGGCCAGGGCTGGGTTCAAACCCACCAGCTCTGGTGTATGTGGCTGGCACTTTAGCTGCTTGAGCTACATACCTGTATGTATGATGGTTTATGTGTGTCTATCTTGTTTATAGACTCCAGAGAAATGGGCTATCCCTTCGATTTATCTCACATTTATGGAGTACTCACTGTGGGGGTCCCTGTCCTAGTTCTGGGGACACAGCAACAGTAGCAGCAAGGCCTTTGCTGCCCTGGACCTCAGCATACACACCTCAAAGGAAGCCAGACAGGAATATGAGACCAGCCTGGGCAAGAGCGAGACCCCATCTCTACTAAAAATGGAAAAACTAGCTGGGCTTGGTGGTGGGCGCCTGTAGTCTCAGCTACTCTGGAGGCTGAAGCAAGACTAAGAGGGAGAGACCATCCACCCATGACAGGAAGTGGTGTGGAGGAAGGGAGGGAGGACAGAGGACGCTGTGTAGGAGATGGGGAAGGCCTTTTATTGTAAGGGTCAAGAATTTAGATCAATCTCTCTGAGAAGATGATTTTCATTTTTTGTTTGTTTGAGACAGAGTCTCAGATGCCCTGGGTACAATGCTGTGGAGTCACCATAGCTCATAGAAACTTCAAACTACTGGCTCAAGTTGTCCTCCTGCCTCAGCCTCCCAAGTAGCTGGGACTACAAGTGAGACCACAATGCCTGCTAGTTTTTCTATT
This sequence comes from Loris lydekkerianus, assembly GCA_963574355.1. Taxonomy (NCBI): domain Eukaryota; kingdom Metazoa; phylum Chordata; class Mammalia; order Primates; family Lorisidae; genus Loris; species Loris lydekkerianus. The sequence continues at coordinate 8,430 of CAUYPK010163937.1, forward strand.
TTTAGTAGAGATGGGTCTCACTCTTGCTAAGGCTAATCTTGAACTCCTGAGTCCAAGGGATCCACCTGCCTTGGCCGCCCAGAGTGTTGGGATTACAGGCATGAACCACTTCACTGCCCCCTGATAAGGTGATATTTGAAGAGAATGAGAGGGAGTTCCTGAGGAATTGGGGCGAGAGGATCTTGCAGCCAGTTGGAGAAGGAGCATTTAGGCAGCACACACAGCACACACAAAGGCCCTGCTGCAGGAGCAGGCTTGGCCTGAAACAGAAAGGAAGCCAGTAGGGTGGTGCCTGTAGCTCAGTGGGTAGGCTGCCGGCCACATACAGCAAGGCTGGCTGTTCGATCCTTGCCCCAACCAGCTTAAAAACAACCATGACAACTGCAAAATAAAAGAAAGGAAGGAAGGAATCCAAGGAGGGCAGGGAGGATCATGGGGTGAGCTCAGAAAGGCCTCAGGTCTGAGAGATGGGACAAGCACATCACACAGGGTGTTGGGCTGCAGAAAGATGCTTGGCTTCACTCTGGAGTTATGGTGTTGTGTACTCTGTTCTCTTGAGTTCACAGTGACAGAGTAAGGTTTGCTGGCACCACATAGATGAAAGGAGGACTCAATCTTTTTGGTCTTGGTTAGAACCCTGCGCCAAACAGTGTTCACAATTTGTTACTGCTCTAGGACAAGAGGCACCAGCACTAAGTGGCGGCTGCCTTGTTTCCACCATGTCATCTTCTCTGTGACAGTTTCATAGTCTTTCCTTGTATAGTTGTGGCCTTGGCCATCTTGAGAAACTCAAAAAGAGAAGTAGCTGGGGGGGATGATAAATTCCCTTCCCATTTGAGGTGCCCTCCTTGTACCCAGGTGACAGGACTCGATTAAAAGACAGGTACAGCTGCAGGCCCAGGGAGCACAGGAGCCAAGTCCAGGCTCCAGAAACAAACAGGCTGGGTCAAGAAAGGCCACTGTGCAGGTCTGGGACACAGAGCCACCAGGGGCTGATCATGTGGCCTGCCCTTGATGCTTACTAGCTGTGAGACCCTTAGCAAAGGTTCTAAGTTTCCTGAAAAATCCATAAAGTCCTCATTAGGCTATCTCCAAGGTCATATCCAGATGTGACAGGCTGACATGGGCCATCATTCAGGAGGCCTGATTTGAAAGCCCTCTGTCCATTTCTCCAGTCAAGGTGTCCGTTGGTTCTTCCCTTTGGCTTCCCATGTCACCTGATCCTCAGAAATAGTTCTGGGGGTTGGGAAGAGAATGAGTCAAACCCTCTGTTGACTCAGGACTTACCCTCTTCCTGCCAACACAAATTCTCCCTTGACAGCCCGGAGCACCTAGGGCTATGGCCTGGGTGGGACCTACAGGTGCCTCCTAGAACAAGAAGGCCCCTCCCTGCCCCACTGGGGAACCCAGGACGAGTATAAAGGGCCCCTGTGTAGGGAGGGAGTACCTGCTGCCTGCACCATGAAGCTGGCTGCTGCTTTCCTGCTGCTCTGCGCAGCCTCGCTCCTGCTTTCAGGCGCAAGTGGGTGCCTGGGGACATGGGTTCCCCGGGGCATCCTGAGCAGGCTGGGAGGGGAAGGATGGCTGGGTTCTGACGGATCTCTTTCCAGGGTGAGTCAGCCTGTCTTTTTTTTCTAGATTGTGACATATGCCCAGCTGTGGAGAAGGTTGTTAACCTCTTCCTGACGGGAACCGTTGACGAATTTATTCAATATAAGAGCAAATTTGTAAAATCCTCTACAATATTGGAAAATGTTAAGGACCTGAAGATGTGTTCCGACAATAAACTGACAGAAGAGGATAAGGAAAATGCCGTGTCTGCGCTGGTGAGTACCACCGGGAGTGTCTGCACCCCAGTGCCGACCAGGGGCTCTTCTCAGCTTAGGTCTCATCCTTCTCCCCCCCACAGCCCTTCCCTGAAAATATGGCAGAAAACAGAAACACATGAGCCAGGAGACACAGGGAATGGAGCAGACACCAACCATATGGGTGGGGAAGGGCCAGGAAGGGAGATTTGATTCAGCCCTTGAGCTCAGGGGCTGGCTCAGGCTGTTCAGCTTATCAGGAGCCATGTGGGAACCTCCAGCAGCTCCCTTGTCCAGCACAGAAGTCTCCCTGACTCCAGCACAGAAGCCTAGATCTCTATTCAAACATTAGAATTGGATTTGGGCAGCACCTGTGGCTCAGTGGGTAGGGTGCCGGCACCATATACCGAGGGTGAATCTGGCCCCAGCCAAACTGCAGCAAAAAATAGCTGGGCATTGTGGCAAGTGCCGGTAGTCCCACCTACTTTGGAGGCTGAGGCAAGAGAATCACCTAAGCCCAGGAGTTATATGTTGCCATGAGCTGTAACATCACGGCACTCTAGTGAGAGCCATAAAGTGACACTTTTTCTTTAAAAAAAAAAAAAAAGAATTGCATCCTTCCCCTCTTCAAATATTGGTTCCTTAGCTCTGCACCTGTACCTCAGCAGCTAGGACACCAGCCACAGACACTGCAGCTCGACGGTTTCAACCTGGCCCAGGCCTGCCAAACAATGACAGCTACAACAACAAAATAGCCAGGTGTTGTGGCGGGTCCCTGTAGTCTCAGCTACTTGGGAGGCTGAAGCAACAGAATCCCTTAAGCCCTAGAGTGGAGGTTGCTGTGAGCTGTGACACCATGGCACTCTACCCAGGACAACATAATGAGACTCTGTCTAAAAAAAAAAAAAAAAAAAAAAAAAATTTGTCCTTCCTTTCTCCTAACCTGGCAAGTCCCCTCCTCCATTTCCTCTTTCCCCAAAATCTTCATTTCTTTATTATTCCATGGATCCCAAGGAGCTATCCCATGGCTCACATGCCAGGAGAGGAGGCATTTCTAAAAGCCTCCCCACCTGTCCTCTCAAGGCCTGGACCACCCCTCATAGAGTCAAAGTGAATCCTCTCTCTGTTGCCCCAGGAGTTGGTGGGGAAAGTTGATGCTTCACCTACAAGTGTCCAAAGGGCAGAAGTAGGAATAGAAATGTGAACAGTTCATTCCTGGAGGCTTAGAGGTGTCCAGACTCACCAGGTCCTCCTCAGCAGCCACCAACACTGGCTGTCCCTTCTCTTCTTTTTGTTCCTTTGAAAGGAGCTTTCCAAGACTTCTCAAGCACAAGTTGGGTTACTCTCTTGGTGCAGAAGATTGAAGGAATCCCCATTTACCTGCTCAAATCCAAAAGCCACAATCCAGACAAGGCTACATGCCCCTTCCCAGGAAGTGTCTGAGGAGTGCTCAGTGCAAACTCCAGGTCTCTCTTGCTGCTGAGACCTCACCAACTTTCCTGATCTTCTCTTTGCAGAACAAAGTATACTCAAGCGATCTTTGTTAAGAGAACTGACCTTGCCAGAAGACCCAAGGGAGCCACATGCCTGACCACTAAGTAGTCTCAGCAACCCGCCATACCCAGGTGTCTAAGTAGAGGATTCCAGCAATAAAAACCTTGCAATTCATAGAAGAGTGCTTACTCCTTGGACTAGAGGTTGGGCTTTGCTAGGGGCACTGGGGTGACATCCAACTGCAGCTAGATTTGAATGCTGTCAGATGTTGTTCCTCCACTGAATTTGACAGGTGGTAGGCATCAGGGGGTGACAATCACAAAAGCCAGAGTGTCTGATCATTTCCATGAACCAGGAGCCACAGGTCACACACATTATCTAACAAATTTTAGTCTCCCAGTAACTTGACAGATGGAAATAATCATTCAAGTCTTAGGAGTCAAAATTTGAGAGGGAGGGAAAAGAAACCCAAAAGTGAGGCGATGGAGGGGATAGTGCAGACACCAACAGTGTGGGTGAGGAAGGGCCAGGAAGGGAGACTCAGTCCAGCAGGGTTAAAGTGTCAGCTGAAGACCACATGGCTTCTAGCACCAGAATCGCCTCCACCACCTACTCCTGGGGAGACAAGCTGGCTGATGCGGTGTGGCCCTGTATGTACTATAGTCTTCCTCTCGGCCTCTGACTCCCACCAGGGCTGTGGTAAGGCCAAAGTAAAATAATGGATGAGAAGGGGTCCCTGTCTCAAGTGCCAGACAGAAAAAAAAAGAACACAAGGCCAAGGTACAAGTGCAATGCTAGCATTCTGGGAGGCTGAGGTGGGTGGATTGCCTCTGACCAGCCTGAGCAAGGGTGAGACCCATTGTTTACTAAAAATGGAGAACTATCCAGGCATTGTGGCAGATATCTGTAGTCTCAGCTACTTGGGAAGCTGAGGTAGGAAGATCACTTGAGCCCAGCAGTATGAAGTTGCTGTGTGTTATGATGACACCACAGCATTCTATCCAGGGTGACAGAGTGAGACAGAGTCTTAAAAACAAACAAACAAAAAAAAAAAAAACAAAGGAAGTGTAGCCTCGGTGCCCGTAGTACAGTGGTTATGGCGCGAGCCACATACACCGAGGCCAAAGGTTTTGAACCCAGCCAGGGCCAACTGCAACAAAAATCAGCCGGGCATTATGGCAGGCAACTGTAGTCCCAGCTACTGGAAGGCTGAGGCAAGATAATCACTTAAGTCCAGGAGTTTGAAGTTGCCGTGAGCTATGATGCCACAACACTCTACCGAAGATGACATAGTGAAACTCCATCTCAAAAAGAAAAAAGAAAGTGTAGAATGTAGCAATGACCAAGAAGTCAACTATCATGCCTCAGTTTATCCTAAATCAGCCACCCATTGTGGACTCAGCTGCTTCAAGGGTCTCATGCACAGAATGGAGACCCAGGCCCCTTATGTGGCTCTGCTTCATGGTTGTGACTCTTGAATCTCTCTAAGGTTCCACCACCCCTGCCAGCCTCCTCTCAGCCTGGCCTCCACCATCTCTCTTATACCTTCACCAGAGCCCACTGACAGCTGCCTTAGAAGACCCTTCTGGGCATACAACACACAGGGCTCTACCCCAGAGGTGTCTCTTTAAGATCCTATGCTAAAGAGACATAAGTGCCCCAGGAGCAGCCACTTCTCTTTTTCTGGGCATGTTCTGGGAGAAGCACGGGAAGCCTGATCAGCTTATTCAGAGTAAAACTGGTGCTTTCTCTGTGTTGGGGCTCCCACTCCCCAGGGTCTGAGGTTGCTTCAGAAATGGGGGACTCCTGGCTGGGCACAGTGGCTCACATCTGTAATCTTAGCACACTGGGAGGCTAGGCTGGTGGATCCTTTGAGCTTAGGAGTTGAACAGCAGCCTAAGCAAGAGCTAGTGAAAGACACCAAGCAATGGCTTTATTTGTAAATGCTCAAGATGCAAATGTTTGAGAAGGGAAGATATCAGCCAGCAGGGGAACTGCCTCCATAGTTGATGTGAACTCCTGTGGGCTTAGGTGAAAGTGGATGGGGTTTCTGTGGTCCTTACCAAAGTTCTGTCTGTACTAAAAATAGAAAAAGTAGCCGGCATTCTGGTGGGCACCTGTAGTCCCAGCTACTCAGGAGGCTAAGGCAGGAGGATGGTTCAAGACCAAGAGTTTCAGGTTACTGTAAGGTATGACATTGCAACACTCCACACGGGGTGACAGAATGAGACTCTGTCTCTAAACAATTTGAAAAATGTAATTTTAGAAATTAAAAAAATGGTAGATATGGCTCTGCGCACATAGCAGAGTGGTTATAGCACCAGGCACATAAACCAAGGCTGGTGGGTTCAAAATCAACCTGGGCCAGTTAATGATGACAACTGCAACAACAACAAAAAATAGCTGGGGGTGGTCCCTGTGGCTCAGTGGGTACGACGCCGGCCCCATATTGAGGGTGGCAGGTTCAAAACCAGCCCCAGCCAAACTGCAACAAAAAATATCTGGTGTTGTGGCAGGCCCATACAGTCCCAGCTACTCGGGAGGCTGAGGCAAGAAGAGAAGCACCTATGCCCCAGAGTTGGAGGTTGCTGTGAGCTGTGATTCCACAGCTGACAAAGTGAAACTCTGTCTCAAAAAAAAAAAAAAAAAAAAAAAGGAAAATAATATACATGCTCAACAAGAACACTTTCCAGGGCCTCACACAGCTTTAGATCTCCTTTTCGCTGCTTGGGGACTTGTGCTAAACAAAACTGAATGTTGTACTTATCTCTCCCCTGATTTTGCTACTATACAAAGATAAACTCCTTTAAACTTAATTTGTTTAAAATGTTATTGTTTGTTGAGACAGATGCCTTGGGTAGAAGGCTTGGTGTCAAGAGCACAGAACCTCAACACATGTACTCAAGTGATCATCCTGCCTCAGCCTGCTGAGTACCTGGGACTACAGGTGCCTGCCCTAATGCCCATCTATTCTTTCTATTTTTTCTATTATTAGTAGACATAGGGTCTTGCTATTGCTCAGGTTGGTCTTGAACTTGAACTCCTGAGCTCAAGGAATGCACCTGTCCCAGCCTCCCAGAGAGCTGGGATTACACGTGTGAGCCACTGCAACTAGCTGGAACTCTACTTTTCATTATATTGGCACCAGCTGGGTGAGTGAAATGTGGGGCAATGGCATTCATATTAGCAATGACAATACCACTTAGCAGAAATGTTCTCATGGGGGAAACTGGCAGTGTGCCTCAAAAGACCGTAGCCTTTGATCTTGATCTTCATCCAAACTAAATAATAAAGATCAGGCACAAAGACTTAGCTGCCATATTATTTATGACCACATGATTTACAAAAGCAATGTCCAGTAGGAAAACAGATGGGACTTTCTGAGAAATAGATCATTTAAATCTCCCAAATGTACCACAACAAATACATGTTACTTTGTAGAAAGAAAATGTTCAAGTAAGAGTCATATTTACTGCTCATAAAAGGATGGCAAGGTCCTTACGCAGAAAAAGTTTGAAAAACACTGTCAAAGAGTGGATTTTGCTAGAAGCATCTCTCTAGATAATGCCTCAATACACAGAGAGGTCATGGGGTAGGAGCCTAACCTTTTCCAGTTCAGTCTTTCAGGGTCCTAGAGAACTGGGAGTTCTGGAATGCAGGTGAGAAGGACAGGTGGAGGGGGAGGCACCCTGCTGCTTATTGCTTCCCAGGCTGAAACCCCAGGATAAAATGGCATCAGTATAATACCAGCAATCATCTTCAGTACAGAGCTCAAGTTCCTCTTTCAAATAACCCAATACCATCTCCCATCACTACTAACATAGAAAATCAATAATTTAGTCCACATCTGCCAATGTAATAGCTCCCTCCCTGCCCCAGTGCCCTAAAGCAAAGTCTATGCAAATTATCACTCCAGCCCCTCAGTTTGCCTTACAAGGCACTGAGAAGAGGCTGAGAAAAATTTTGTCAACCCTATAGAAAATGAGGGGAGTGGAGGCTATAACTAGGCAGACATATGATGCCACACATTCAACTGACATCAAAAGGAGATAGTCAGGAAGTTTGAAAGCACTGAAAGGGAAATGGTGTTTAGTACACAAAAAGAGGTGCTTGTCAATAAGAAACACAGCTCACTTCTCATCCAAAATCATGACTGTCATAAAATATAGAATGCATATTCAGGCCTGGCACAGTGGCTCACACTTATAATCCTAGCATTCTGGGAGGCCAAATCAGGTGTATCACCTGAGCTCAGGAGTTTGTGACCAGCCTGAGCAAGAATGAGACCTCATATTTACTAAAAATAGAAAAAATAGCTGGGTGTTTTGGTGGGTGCTTGTAGCCCCAGCTAGTTAGGAGGCTGAGGCAAGAGGATACTTAGTCCCAAGGTCTAAGATTGCTGTGAGGTATGACACATAAGCACTCTACCAAGGGTGACTTAGTGAGAACTCTATAGGCAGAAAGCCTACAAATAAGCCTTTAAATGGTTACATTTTGTGAAGGCAAGTTTGAAGTCTTTTGTGAGTTAGAAAGGAAAAAACTCCTAGATACAACTTTATATGTGGCTAAAAACCTGGTTACTTAGAAGTGATTCAGGGCCTGGCTTTATTAGGACAGGCCTGCAAGCAGGTACCTATATGTGTCAGAAATTTCCAGACTACTACCTGAAGATGAATGACTGACTCCAGATGGTCTGCTAAAGGTCAAGCATTCAAACAGCTTATTCCCCCAGCACTTTGTTTTCTGGTTTTGTTTTTGATTATTTAGCATGTGAATAGCTCTACATAATGGAGTGGTTATCAGTTAATCCATAGACCTGTTGGTGCCAGGCAGTGAGAGGTCTGGGGCTAAGGTTTAAGTCATGTTTATTGATTAGTATTCCCTATATAAGCTTTGGTGGAAGAAAAAGTTGCTGCATCCCATGAGAGAGCTACAGCCTTCCTTATTCACCATACAGTTTCATCGCAGGTCTTAATGTCTGCGGAACATGCAACTTTCACACAACATTTTGGCACAGCAGGCAGGGTGAGCTTTGCAAAGACAGCACAGGCCTGCCCCCTTGGGATCCCTTCTATGTTGGAGCAGTTGTCAGGTTAAGGTAGGCCTGATACTTTGAAACTGGAAAGAAGGTCATTGCACCATAAGTACATGAGACTTCAGAAAATAGAATAAGAAAATAATGAGAAATTCTCAGTCCTTGTAGGACCAGAATGTGGCCCTGTTAAAGACTCTGGTAAAGTCAATAGGCACCACATTAAAACAAAGACTTTGCAAGGACTGTTTCAGGTAGTAGCTAAACATTGCTACTGGTTTACTCCAGAAAAGAAAAATCAGTAAATTTAAAAGTTTGGAAGAGTTTAGGCAAAGGTCTTATGCACGCCCATCAGAGGAGAGAATGTATAAGTAGAGATATTTGGGCTGCCTATCACTTGGTAACTGTGGCATTGGAACCCTTAGAATCTAGTTCTGATGCAGAATGTCTTGAAAATTTCCCTTCCCCATCTCCAGAAGAGGGACAGACTGTAGAAGAGTCTGTGTATGATGAACCAGAAAATCCAGAGGTTAAGAAAGAGTCAGAGAAAGATCTAAGCAAAAGTGACTCAGATTGTACTATCACCAATTTTTCTGATAGCGAGGAGATGACTGAAGTCAAGAAAATGTTAAGTCAGTGTTGCCAGGTCACTGAGAAATGCTATCAAAGCCTCCTAGCAATAAATACTCTCCAGTTTTACAAAATAAGCCTTTGACTCCCACTGCTCCTCCAGGTTTCTATTCAGGGTTTTGTGACGGCATATCCTCCCGATACATGATTTATTACTAAACTCCATTTTCCTGTTGATCCAGCAACTTTTAATATTGTCCAAAATCCCAAATCTTCCTTGGCACTGCCCCAAGCTACTAAAGCACAGTCCACCAGTGCTTTTGCTTTTGCTTTCCCATTAGTTAAGGAGGTGCTTGAGGACGGGCAAGTACGAACTAGTCATGTTCCTATCCAATTAAAAGTTTTAACAATATTAAAGCTTTGCAATTCAATACTACAAGATCTAAATGTTACAACTGTGGAAAATTTGGCCACATTCGAAAAGAATGCCAGAAGGGTAAAAGTGAAACTAAAACTGAGATCAAGCCACCAGGCATTTGTCACCAGTGTGGTAAAGGCAGACATTGGACAAGTGAGTGTCATTCCATTAAGGACAAAGACAGCAACATTTTGCCTTCAACCCACGACCATGGAAATTCTAATGTGGAGCTAGTTTAAAGCCCCAAAACCCAAAATTTGAGCTCTCTTCTTCAGCAGTTCCCAGTGGATGATGGTCAGGCTCATGCTGAAATGAATCAGAACTAAGCTCCTTTAACAAAATCCATGTCCAGGATTTATGTCATGCCACTCAAGGAAGTGCAGCCCTGGATCTCCCTATATTAACAAATGTTAATCTTAACAGTGGGAAATCTCCTAAAAAATTACCTACTGGAATTTATTGTCCCATACCTTCAGGGACTGTGGGATTAATACTGGGAAGAAACAGTTTTACTATGGAAGGACTTTGTGTACACCCAGGAATAATTGATGAAGATTATAAGGAAGAAATTTTAATAATGGCTTCAGCCACAAAAAATATCCAATTGTCTGCAGGACATCGTGTGATTCAAATATTAATTTTACCATATTATAAAGGCAAAACAGTTCGTGTTACCAGGGGAGGTGGTTTTGAAAGCACAAGAAAACATGTCTTTTGGCATACTTTCCTAAATGATGCTCGCCCTCAATGTAAGGTGACATTTGAACATAATATTCAAATTGAAGGGCTAGTGGATACAGGAGCAGATATCTCTATTATTGCTTCTCATATGTGGCCTGAATGTTGGTCAAAAGCTTGAGTAAAATCCACTTTTGTTGGACTTGGGACTATAACTAATATTGAACAAAGTACTTCTGATTTACCTTGCAAGGGACCTGAGGGACAAGCAGCTCGTATCCACCCTTATGTTGCACCCATAACCATTACTTTATGAGGTCAAGATTTGCTGCAGCAGTGGTGAGCCGTGTTCACCATCCCCAAAATTTCAAAAGCTGCTAAAAATATAATGTTTAACATGGGCTATGATCTGACTCAGCCCTGCCCTTCTAAAGAGCCTGAAGTAACTCGAATTGGCCATGATAAAACAGGCCTGGGGCTTCGTTCATTATCAGAGGTTTTTTCCTAGGGGCCTCTGCCACGTGCTTCGCCCTTTCCTTGCAGTGGAAAATGGATAAATTGGTTTGGGTGGAGCAGTGGCCCTTTCCTCTGATAAAATTAGAAGTGCTATATCAGTTAATTGATGAACAATTACAAGCTGGACACATTGAATCTACCACCAGTGCCTGGAACTCTCCAAAATTTGTAATTAAAAAGAAATCAGGCAAATGGATAATGTTAACAGATTTAAGAAAAATTAATGCAGTCATTCAACCAATGGGCTTTTTACAACCTGGAATATCTAATCCAACAACAATACCAAAACATTATCCTATAATTATTATCGACTTAAAAGATTGCTTTTTTAAGTATCCATTTGCAAGAAAAAGATGTGGAATGTTTTGCTTTTACCATCCCTGCTTTAAACAATGAAAACCCCACTCAGAGGTTTCATTAGAAGGTATTGCCTCAAGGTATGCTTAATAGCCCCATCTTGTGTCAACTGTTTGTACATCAACCTTTAGAAGAACTTGGGAAATCTTTTCCAGAAGCCATGTGTTTACACTATATGGATGATATATTATTAGCTCATCCTTGTTCTGAGAAACTACAGGAATTATACCAATTAGCATGTTTCAGTTTTAAGGAATATGGTCTACAATTGGCAAAAGATAAAGTTCAAACTCAGGAACCTTGGGAATATTTAGGATATCGCATTACTGCTCAAAATATTGTTCCTCAAAAAGTGCAGATTAGAAGAGGCTCTCTTTTAACTTTAAATGATTTTCAAAAATTATTACGTGATATTAATTGAGTAAGGCCAACTTTAGGAATTCCTACTTATTCACTTATTAATTCATTTTCCATATTGGAAGGGAATCCTGATCATTACCGCCCTAGACAGCTTACTCCTGAGGCTGCAAAAGAATTACAGAGGATTGAGGAACATATTCAGGATGCTCAATTAAATCAAATATCTCAAATCAATAGTTTTTGTATCTATGTTTTTCCATCAATCCCCTCTCCTACAGGATTGATTGTGCAGGAAACAGCATTTGTTGAATGGTGTTTTTTACCCAATAAAGTGTCTAAAAAGATGGAAACATATATACAAAAAATGGCATTCATCATATTGAAAGAAAGGCAACATTTAAGACAATTAGTAGGGAGAGATCCTGAAAAAAATGTTATTCCTTTAACCAATAGTCAAATTTCTGATTTACTTATGTTGAATACTGAATGGCAAATTGCATTTTCAGATTATATTGGAATAATAAACAATCATTTTCCTCCAGATAAAAGAATTCAGTTTCTTAAAAATACTTCTTGGATTTTACCTAAAATAGTAAAATTAGAACCCATCACACATGCAAAAATGGATGCAAATAAAATTGGAATATCTAGATATCTAGGCCCTAATACTCATAAAGTACAACAATCTCCTTATTCATCGGTGCAGAAAGCAGAATTATTTGCTATTATATTACTTTTAACAGATTTTTCTGATCAAGCTCTCAACATTGTATCTGACTCACAGTATAGTACTCATATTGTGCAAATTATTAAAACTGTTACTTAGCCATTTAATTCACAAGAACTTACTTTATTGTTTTTATCCCTTCAGCAGTTAATTAGAAATAGATCTTATCTTATATATATTACTCATGTCAGATCTCACTCCAATTTTCCCAGACCCATTTCATTGGGCAATCAAACAATTGATCATTTAGTAGGATCAGTTTTATCTGCTCACCATGAGCATTCATTACATCACACCAATGCCCAAGCTTTATAGAGAAGACATGACATTTCTTGGCATACTGCAAGAGCTATAATATACTCTTGCTCTACTTGTCAACCCTTAACAGCTCCACATTTACCTATGGGAGCTAATCCTAGAGGATTTTTATTTAATCAATTACAGCAAATGGATGTTACTCAGTTTCCAGAATTTGGAAAATTAAAATATAATCCATCATTCTTTGGATATTTATTCTCATTTTTCATGGGCTTCTGCAATGACATCTGAAAAAGCTGATGCTATAATTTCTCATTTATTAGAAGCTTTTTCAGTTATGGGTAAACCTTTGACTATAAAAACAGATAATGGTACTGCTTATATTTCTAACAAACGTCAAGCTTTTTTAAAATTACATAATATAAAGCATATTACTGGAATTCCTGGTAACAGTACAGGACAAGCCATCATTAAAAGACAAAATTAAACTTTAAAAGAAATGCTATGAAAATTAAAGGGGGAGAACAGTATAATATCACCCCGAGAAATAGATTACCTTCAGCTCTTTTTACTTTAAATTTTTTGAATATGAATGACAAAAATGAGACTCCAGCTCACAAGCATTGTGTTAAAATTACTTCCTCTCCATTAAATCAGCTGTTTGTTTTTTTTTTTTTAAATAAGGACATTTTAACAAATTCATGGACCCCCAGCACATGTTATATGTTGGAGAAGAGGCTATGCTTATATTTCTACAGGAAATACTAAACTTTGGGCTCCGGATAAAAACTTGAAACTCCAACAGGGCCCCCGAGACACACACCCAGAAATCAGAGAAACAAATGATGTCCTGACTGAACAGATTAAAACTGGCAGCGACACAAAAGGAGAGACAATCACTGCTGTCTTGGACAAAGGAAGCACCCCCAATGACTTGGGGTCAGGTAAAGAAATTGTGCAATCAAGTGGAGGAATTGGTCAATTACACCCACCAGCAGATGAATGCCTCCAATCTATTTCTGGCAATGATGGCCCTTTTGACTGTCCAAACTCAAGGACAAAAATATGAATATTGGACCTATGTGCCTAACCCTCCTTTACTTTAGGTGTTAGCTGGCTGGAACCTACTATTCCTATTTATGTTAATGATTCTTGTGGCTTTCTGGTCCTTATGACACCAGAGGGCCTCTTAGGCCTAAGGAAGAAGGCACGGTAATTTCTAATTATACTACTGAAGTGATTGGTCCTCCTATATGTTTTGGAGACCACTCCCATTGCCTTAACCTGTCTATTCAAATGTGGGCTAGTTTGTATAAATATAACAAAGAACAAATATCTAAAATGTTTATGTTAAGTGCTTACTTTCTAGACAAGGTTCGTATTGATAAGATCTTTTCCAATCTTGAAATACCACCTTGTAAAATGCATATGTTTTCAGAAATTTATAAATGAGTACATTGGACCAAATGTGAAGGAGATTTTGCACATATGTTTATTAATAACACAGGAGGAGAAGTCATGGATTGGGGAGCTATGCCTTACTTAAGATCAGACTTGGAATCAGCTTTGTCTTTAAAAATTTTCTATAATGAGAGCAAAGTGTCAGCTTCTGAGTATATTTCATGGATGAACAGAGAGTTTTCCCCCACCCATTACCTGGAATTGCCACATATCCTAAACAAATGCATTTGTAGAAAATTGCTGCAGCTTTACAACCTCTTAAGGCTTGGAATGGAGAATTATTTTTCCATAACAACCTCTAACAATATGAAATGAAGTTAGTGGTAAATGACACCAAGTACATTCAAGCCTGTTTACAACTTCCTTTTGTATGGCTAAAAGGAAATGTTACTTGGAATAAAGTAACAGGAGAATTATTTTGTTTTACTTGTCAAATGTTTACTTGTGTTAACAATTCTTTGAGTTTTAATCCATCTAAGGAACAATTGTATTTGCTGAGAGCTTGTACTGGAGTTTGGCTGCTGATCAACTTGACCAGATCTTGGCAATAATCTCCAGTGCTCTCAATCCTGCAACTTCTAGCAGATAAGATCCTCAAAGGAAGTAGATGTTTCATCGGCCTGCTCATTGCTGCCATCTTGGAGATCATTGCTGCAACAGCTGCAACTGCCGGCATTGCATTAACTGAAAATATTAAGACTCAAAATTTTGTGGCCGATTGGCATAAGAACTCTGAACAATTATGGACTGCCCAAATACAGATTGATACTGAAATATATAATAAATTATCAGATTTAGAATAAGCTGTTGTTATATTAGGTGATGAATTTGGTCAGTTTAAAAAGACAGATAAAATTGAAATGTGATTGGAATGTGTCATCTTTTTGTATTATCCCTGTTAGGTACAATGAAACTAAGTTCCCTTGGGAAAAAGTAAAAAAAAAAAATTTGTTAAACCATGAAAATTTAACCACTGATATTGTTAATTTGCAACATGAAGTGTATTCCACTTTTCAGCATAAATTGGAAAAAGTGGATGGAGATGCGATTTTAAAAGGAATTGCTGATGGAGTAGAACAGATAAATCCATTGCCAAAAATTAATGGTCTAATTGGAAGTTCCATAGGATCATTTGCATTGTTATTAATTTTGTGTTTGAGTTTATATATTGTGTGTAAGAGAATTAATCAAGCTAAGCAAGAAAATGAAAGACCTGCTGTGCTTTTCACATTAAATATGAGTGACATAAACACTCAAAAACACAATAAAAAAGAAAGGGGGAATTATAGGTGGAAAGCCTATAAATAAGCCTTTAAATAGTTCCATTTTGTGAAGGCAAGTTTGATGTCTTTGAGTTAGAAAGGAAAAATCCTGGATAGAACTCCATATGTGGCTAAAGGCCTTATCACATAGAAGTGATTAAAGACCTGCCTTCATGGGGGCAGGCCTATAGGCAGTTATCTGTATATCTCAGGAATTTTCAGACTACTCCCTAAAGATGAATGACTGTCTCCAGATAGTCCATTGAAGGTCAAGCATTCAAACAGCTTATTTCCCCAGAACCTTGTTTTGTGGTTTTGTTTTTGATTACTTAGGGTACGAATAGCTTTAGATAACGTTAGTGAAGTGTTTATCAGTTAATCCGTAGATCCGTAAGTACCAGGCAGTAAGAGGCCTGGGGCTAAGGTTTAAGTCATAAGTTTATTGATTAAGTTATGTGCCTACATAAGCTTTGGTGGAAGAAATAAAGTCACTGTTTGCCTGAGCGAGCTTTCAGCCTTTCTTATTCCCTGACATTTCATTGCAGGCTCAATCTCTGTGGCACAGCCCACTCAAGAAACATTCACACAACACAAGTCTAATTCCATTGTGATAAGCTTTCATACAATTGCACTCCTTCCTTAAGAACATCACCATGGATTCATAGGGGCTTGTCTTTCCCCCTGCCTTAATGCCAAGTACTATTTCTGGCATATAGTCAGTATCTGATAATTATCTGCTAAATGAATAAATCAATATAGAATAATTGAGCTTATGAAAAGCTTCATTCTAATTAGGGTATATTGTAGAAAGCCAGGATGCCAACTAAGGAGTTTGGGAGAGCTGTTTACAGGTAACAAGAAGCCTTTGAAGGTTTTTCGAGAACATGAGATATGTGAGCTGATCTTTGTTTTAGCGGGACCTCTGTGGAGGTGACTGTGGAGTGATGGCAGGACACCATGGCAGAGTCCAGGGAAGAGATAGTACCTTAATAGGGGAAGCAGCCACATGGGGAATGATGGGAGGTAGCCAAGGTCCGACCTAACCCTGAACACAGGGTCCAGCTATCAAGCCTGATGGTGACCTCATAATCACTGCCCAGACCTACCAGCCTTTAAGGCCAATACCCCAGCTTTTTTCCTAACTCTGCCTTTTGTGTTCACATTGGGAGGCCACTCCCGACCTTCTGAGTCACCTAGACCAGCAAGCTGAGACAGAGGGATCTAGAAAGTGAGAGAGTGCCCGCCTCCCTCCAATACACACCCAAGACTCCACAATGTCAGAGCATCCAGAGGATATAAAGCATTTAATGCCGACAGAGAGGAAGTCCACGTGGAGAACAGTGGAGGAGAGGCGAATGTCTGACCTCACCCGTGTGCTGGAGTGGCTGGAGCGGAGGAAGGGGAAGAAGAAACAAGTTATCCAAGTGGGTACTAGTGGAGAGAGACTGCCACAGACTTTATTCAGAACTGCTGCAATCAGGGAGAGAGCTTGACTCTCCTAAAACAGAAGGCTAGAGGGTTATATTACTGATCAACACTGGGTGAGCTAGCGAAGAGAACCAAGGAAGTTAGGGGAGGCAATTAACACAATCATGCTGCCCTGTGTTTGTGAATTTGATGCTTACAAAAGTGAGGCCCACACAGAGATTGAGAGACAGGGGTGTTAGTGATGATGATGCTATTTCAAAGGGGTGCCTTTTGGTTTTTCAGAAAAACCATTCCTGGGTTATAAAACTAGCAAGAGGCTGAGAGAAGATTTACATCTCAAAGAGACAGAGAAAGAATTTACAAGTGTAAGTTTTATTTAAAAAAAAAATCTCTAAGTAAAAGGAGGTTAGGAGAAACCTAACTGAAGTTAGTCCAGCTGTGGGGCGTGTCAGCCTTATCAGAAGTTGAGAAGGGCCGAGGGGTAGTGGCTTCTGGGCGCTCAGCATTGGCTGGTTGGGATCCTTCCCACTGTCCTTCCTAGGGTCATGATAACAGAGAATGCCTTTCCTATGGCAATCACCCCACTTGGACTCCTGTTAATGTACCTTCTCCTCTCTACCCTGTACTGGAGTGGTCTAACCTGCTCTTTCTTTCTTTCTCTAGTAAGCAACCAAGGGTGTCTCAGTTTTCCCAGAGCTCCACTCTGGGCCCAGAGGCAAATTGGGGCCAGGGCTAAATTTTCTGGCTGAGAGGAGAGACACCACAAAGAAAGTGGTATCCTCTACAGAGGATACAACCTGGTCTCAAACACTCCAGCCCCCAAAGCAAAATGTGTGACAAATGGCATTACAAATGACGATGCTCATCTATTTTAATAGGTGTCACTTGTGAGCCAGGCACTGTGCTCAGCATTCCTTGTACATAGGTTATTTTTCCAACTTCTCTCAGCCATTGTGACTCCCAAAGGTTAAAGGCTTCGGAAGCAGGGGTGAAGAAAAGTCATTTTCTAGAAGTCACATTGTTAATAAAGATCAGAGCCAGCGCTCAAACTCAGACTTATCCAATTCCCAACCTCAGGAGCTTTGTCATAATGACCTCCTTTATATGTTCAGGGGGTCTTATATATAAAGACCCCCTGCCTTTCAGAAAAGATCCCTTTCTGTTTAAGTGCTTACTCATCACTTACGGTAAGAATGATCTTGACCACCAGTTCCCCCAGACACACTAAAACACATCTGATGAACATATTCTCCTTACTACTAAGGTAATAAGGATTCACAGATGGCCCCTCCCTGCTCCAATTTGGACAGGGGGCCTGGGTTTCTCAGAATTCAATTTAATATCAATCACAGAAATTATATCCACTTCCATGGTGATATATTCAGTTTCATCTCCTTGGATTATATGCTAATAATGTTTTAACAGCTTTACCTTATACCTGACTTTTATTGTAAATAATTTTTTTGTCCCAGAGAGGAAACATTAATATTCACATTGAAAATATAATTAAATTGTCAAGTGTCATTACCATACCCAGAAGCATCTGGAGTTTTAAAGAAACTCTTAAGAAAAAGAGGGTGATGCACCTGTGGCAGGTCTCAGATGGCAGCAGGTGGCAGGGGGACCCTCTTGTGAAGAAGGTTGGGGACTACATACCTGTCTCAGTGTGTTGCAGTCTCCTCTCCTCTCTCCTGGGTCAGGCCTGGCCACCCAGGCTCTTCCCCCATTCCAGGCTGCTTATGGCACTACCCCTTGGGATCCATTTGGCATCAGAGAAGAAACCCTGAGGCCCAAAGTCTTGGCTACAGAGGCCACTGAATCAATGAATATTGCAATTTCCTTGGGCCTAAGGTATTATGTCAATTCCATTCTGTTCCCCAAAACTGGGGGAGGTTTTGGCGAAGCTACCCAGTGACTCCTCTGGGGAGGTTGAGGATTGTGGGGGTGCAGGTTGGGGATGGAGGGTTATCCTGGAGAGAGTGGCCTGATTTCTCCTCTCAGCCCACAAATTCAGCCCTGGCACCGAGTTACAACCCCTTTCTCCACCAAGCCATACAAAGTCCAAAGCTAGTCAGCACCACCTTCCTTAGAAAATAGTAGTTTCCCACATGAAGCACGCCCTGGGACAGCTCCCCACACACCTGACTGGCTTCACTCACCCCCTCCTTCCACCCACATAGTGACGTGCCCACACCCTTCAGGGAGGGCATCCCACTTACCTGTGGTCAGTTCATTTATTTCTGACAATGACTTTGTGAGGCAGCTCCTACTATTATCCGCACCTTTCAGACAACAAGATCAAGCCACAAAGAGAGAGTACCTTGCTCAAAGTTGCTCAGTTGCTCAGCAACAGAGAGCAGGAATCTCTCCCTGGCAGTTTGCCCTAGGGTCTCTGGCCTGAGCTACTGTCCCTGGATAACCACAGACAGCATGCTCCTTCTTAGAGTTCCCAGGATGTGCCAACATCCCCACCTCCACCCCCTACAGACTGGGCCAGGTGCTCCTGAGTGGGCCACCCTCATATGCCCCCCTCTCAGGGCCCCAGAGATTTCCAGTGACTCCTTCCTCTCGTCCTCCACTGTGGAGCAGGCAGGCCGGGACCATGCCATGCACAGGAACTCAATTCAGGGCAGAACGTGCTCGGCTCCTGGACAGGTCACAGAGAGCAGCGAGGGGAAGAGAAAGGCAGGATTAATCGTGATGAGCACTCTGGAAAGACAGATGTATAGGGAGGGATGAGGAGAGGAAGGGGCTCTGGAGCAGAGGCAAGAAAGTCCCAGAGGTCTGAATCAGCAAGACCTGCTCCAGACGGGCCAGCCTTCCTGAGGTTCCAGACTGGAGGTCAGGACAGGGAAGTCACAGCCAGAAGAGCTACTTGGGGCAAAAGGAATTCCTCCCAGGCTAGAGAGGATGCTCTTATGTGGAGGGTGACAAGAAGCCTGTGATGGACCCCAAGCTGGAGAGGCACAAAACTAGACCTGACGTTTAGGTCATTCTGGGAACAGTGACATGGACACCAGGGCGTGTCTGGAGGCAGAGGGATGGTAAGGAGACATGGGGGCTGAAACCTTTTTCTTGGGGACAGAGGGGCAGTGGCAAGGCTCTGCTCCCATATCTTTTCTAAAGCAAAAGAACAAGATGATGGTAGACTCTAAGGCAAATACCAAGGAAGAAAAGAAGGTCAAAAGCATCCTGAAAATGCAGGCAAAGAGGCAGGAAGTGAGCAACCAGGCTGCGGCCACTGAGAAGGTAAAATGCCCTGTCCAGCCCCAGGCCCACTCCCCTCGGGGCAGCCACTCCTCTCCTGCCACCCACATGCCCCTGCCCCATGCCCCCACCCACCTGCCCCAACAAACACCTGCCCCAACATCCCTGTCATAGAGTTTTGCTGTCCTTAAGTGCTGCCTCTTTTCCTGCCCACTTTTATCCCCCCAGGTCACTCAGGAAGGCCATTTGAACAATGAGAATACCATGGCCCAGCAAGGGGGTGCCTCTCTCTGAGATCCGGGGGGTAAAGTGGGGCATTAGTGGGCAAGCACCCCTGGCCAGGCCAGGATCCCCCCAACACTAGTCTTTGTTGCCTTTGCCTGACTTTCAGCAAACCCTTGAAACGACTTGGGGGTGGGGTGGGAAGGCCTATTCAGATCTTGTAACAGGCTGTCACTTCTCTCCTGCTTCCTCCAAGGTCTCAGGGCAAAGCTCCAGGAGGAAAGGACGGGTCCAGGGAGTACAACAGAAGGGGCCGACTCGCCTCAGCTTAATCTCCACCACCTACACCAGGGAAAGCCACAGGAAATCTGGTAAGGGAAGAGCCTTGGCCCGGGAACACTAGAGTCGCCCCCCAAACTCCCCTCCTCTCAAAGAGGCCAAAAGTTCAAATTGTTCCTAGGGAATAGCATCCACAGCCCCCAAACTGTGTGCAGAGTTCAGAGACCCACAGGAGGAGGCTCTTCAGGGATCATACCAGGGGTCGTGCCCGGCAAGCTTGGTGGCTCTTGAACAGGAGACAAGGGGCTGTAGATGTTCTTCCCACCCCCGGGTGTTCTCAGGAAGCCAGCATGACACAGCCCAGGTTCCTGGAGACATTCTGTTGATATCAACCTCATGAGATCCAAGATGTCTAATTCATACGCTGTGACAAGGTCAATTACACCTGCTGGCCAGAAACCTGCCAAGTGTCGCTCACACCTGGGAACTGGTAGGCTTAGGTTGTGCCAGATCCTCAAATCCAAAGGCTTTGGGTTCAGATCCTGGCCTTACCACTTTATAAGGAGCTTGGCACTACGTATTCCTGGGCAAGTCACCCTGTCTCTGGGGCCGTAAATTTTCATCCATAAAATGAGAACACTATCATGTAGTTGAGGATTTAGCAAAATGCTGCATCCAAAGCACCTCTCCTAGTGCAGAAGAGCCACTTAATAGCTGTTATTGGATATTTTGAAATAACAATTTTGCTAAAATTCCAGTTGGGCTCTCCCGTGGTGTTAGAAAAACAGATGCATTCCTTGGTCCCTTGGGATGGAGGTGTATGGTAAAAGAGAAACCTGCACAGGATTCCAGTTAAACCAGGGGAAAGGTGGACAGGAGCTTTAAAGCCGGAAATGCCGGCTTTATATAGAAAATTACTCCTGTGGTACCCAACAAAAAAAATCACTTTTCCCCCTTTTCATTTAATATACCAAAGTGATTATAATCAAACACAGTAGTCATTTGCCTGTCAGATCTAAATGCAATTGTCTTTAAATGCAATGTGAGATTGTGGGTTAGATTTGAGAAACATCTCTTTAGTAGAAAAACTGGTGATAGACCAAAAAAGTTCCATAATGTGCCAAGGTTACTTTGTTAGTTTTGACACTTGTGCTGTGATTACATAAGGTGTTGCCATTTGGAGAGATTGGATGTTAACATTCAGGGAAGGGGCATGAACGGGCACAAAGCAAGTCTATTTTCTTTGCAACTTCTTTGTAAATCCATAATAACCCCAAAATACAAAAAGTTTACTAAAAAAATAAAAACTAGATTGGTTTCTACTTCATGGAAAGTCTGCTGTGACCCCAGTGGCACATCTGGCTCTGAAGTCTTGGTCCTGCTGGGCCCTCAAGCTTCTGTACATCCTTCTTCCAGTGGATTTCTTTCCCCTGCTCTGGGCCAACCTAAATAAAGCATAGTCCCATTTCCTTGATTTCTGTCTGTGTAAGCAAACTTTACCAAAAGTTTGAGGGCAATAGAAGGCAAGAGTTCCAACATAGAATTATACAGCAAATTTGAGGCTGATTCTGAGACCCCTTTTTCTTCAAAGCCCTTTTTTCTTTACCACCAGGACATTTTCCCTGGCTACACTTCCCTGCAGAGAGTTTCCTCCTAATGTTTTTCTCAGTTCCAAGACTGGTACTAGAATGAGACAAGCCAGGAACCCAGGGCACAAAATTCAAGAAGGTGCTCACTCTCCGATGCCAACCCTGCACTGGCATGGACTGGGAATGACCACCTCCCCAGATTTTGTCCCCTGGGCACCTTCCTTCCCCCACCCTAGTCCTGTTCTCACTCAGGTCTCCTTTGTCTATCTTTTTCCTCTTCCCTCCCCTCCCTCCTTTGCCTTTCTAACACAACACATTCACCACCAGCTTTTTACTTAGAATTCTGCTTCATTTTCTTGCTCTGCACTCAAGTAGCCTATCAAGATATTTCTCTAAACAAAGTCAGCTCCTTTCCTGAACTAAACTCCTACCAACTGATTAAATAATGACTTTCATCTCATTGTTACAAGATGCCAGCAGGGCAGGTTGGCTTGCCAGGCATTTGATCCTCCACAGTCCACCTCTCTCTCCATCATCGGAGACAAACTCACCCTGATCCAGAGTAGAGAAGCTGGGCCTCTCCTACTACACTACAGCCAATGGCCACTGGGGGCAGACAAGAGGCCTGCCCAAGTACAGCAGGTGCTTGTTTCTAAGAACCACCTGGCGCATTCAGACGTGGCACCTAGGACTGAGTAAGAGCTGAACCTGGGTACAGTAAGGAGAGCTTCCTGTGTGGACTGGCCTAAAATGAGTGGGCATATCTGGATTGGGAGACAAGTTCAAGACAGTTATACATCCACATACAATGTTAGCTTGAATTGCCACAGGCACTGCTAACCCCGTGTATCTCCCATCATATGCACCATCTCAGGGAATGGCACTGTCCCAATGTGGTGGTCCAAGTTGGAATCCAGAGTCTATCCCACCATTTCCTCTCTCTTATACACTTCATGACATAGTTACCAGGTCCTGTAAAGCTCCTAAAATCTAAAAAAAAAAAAAAAAAAAAAAAAAAAAAGTAACAAAACTGAAAGGAAAAAATAAATAATGATATGGGACTTTAATACCCCACTCGCAACAATGGATAGGTCGTCTGAACAGAAAATCAATAAGGAAACAGTGGGTTTGAACAACAGCACAGACCAAATGGACCTAAGAGATATATGCACGGCATTCCATCAGAATACATATTCTTCTCAAATGCATATAGAGCATAGATCATATGTTGGGCCACAAAACAAGTCTTAACAAATTTAAGAAGACAGAAATCATATCAAGTATTTTTTCTGACCACAATGATATGAAATAAATATCAAGATAAAGTTGGAAAATTCAAAAATAAATTGGAAATTAAACAACACACTCCTAAAAACCCAATGGGTCAAAGAAGCTATCAAAAGGTAAATTCAGAAGTTCGTGCAACAAACAAAAATAGAAACATGACATCCCAAAACTCACAGGATGAAGCAAAAGTAATTTTAAGAGGCTTGTGTATAGCTACAAACACTCATGTTAAGAAAAACAAAGTATCTGAAAAAGTATAACTTTATACCTCAAAGAACTACGAAAAAAGCAAACTGAATTCAAAGGTAGCAGAATGAAGGAAATAATAAAGACTAGAGCAGAAATAAATGAAAGGCTAGGTAAATGAGACCAGATTAGACAAGACAAAACTACGAGTTGGTTTTTTGAGAAGCCAAGCAAAATTGACAAAACACAATTGACTAACAAAGAAAAAAGATAAAGGACTCAAATAAATAAAATTATAGATGAAAGGGAGGTACAACTGATGCCCCAGAAGTACAAAAGAGCCTCAGAGACTACTAAGAACTATGTTCTTACATAGAGAATGTCCTTAAGATGTTAGCAACAAATTATTAGAATAAACAAATTTATTAAAATTGCAGGATACAAAATCAACATATAAAAATCAGTTCTGTTAATTTACACTGACAATGAACTATCTGAAAAAGAAATAAAGAAAACAGTCCAAACAACAGTAGCATCAAAAAAATTAAAACTTAGGAATAAATTTAACCAAGAAAGTAAAAGATCTGTACACTGAAAACTGCAACATGATGATACTGAAGATGACAAAAATAAACAGAAAGATATACTGTGTTTATGGATTGAAGAATATTGTCAAAATGTCATTCTACTCAAAGCAATCTAGATTCAATGTAATGCCTATTAGCATTCTAAACACATTTTTTCACAGAAATAGAATAAAGCAATCCTAAAATTCTTATGAAACCACAAAAGACTTCAAATAGCAAAAGCAATCTTAAAGAAAGAAGGACAAACCCAGAAGCACAACATTTCCTGGCTTTCAAACCATGAAAGAAAGTGACAGTAATCACAGTAGTTTGTTACTGGAATCAAAACAGAAACATTAGACAATGGAGCAGAATAAGGAGCTCAGAAATGAATCTACTTATATTTTGTGAGAGGATCAAGAATACACAATCTCGTCAACAAATGGTGGTGAAAAAACCGGATGTCCACATGCAAAGGAGTGAAATTTGGCTCCTTTCTTACACCACTCATAAAAATTAACTCTAAATGTACTTAAACAAAAGATCTGAACTATAACACTCCTAGAAGAAAACACAGGGGAACACTTCTTCACATTGGTATTGGCAGTGATTTTGGTTTGTGACAACAAAAGCACAGGTAACAAAAGCAAAAATAAATAAGTAGAACTTCATCGAAATAAAAATCTTGATGGGGGACAGGATGGCCCATGAGAAGCAGCCTGCACATGCTGCCTTCACATAAGGGCTGCAGGTGCCAAGTGGATGTGCACCTTCAGATCAGTCATCTGAGAGAAAGCATTGCGAATCAAAAAACAGGTGACACAAAGCGCCCAAAATGAAGGAGAGGGAAGAGAGGTGACCCACTCTGCGGTTTGGAGGGACACAGAGGAGGTGAGTGCACAGGCGGAAAGGCACAGAGTGGGGAGACCCGTGGCTGCACACTCCCCCTCCCCCCCATGATCACTGCTGTTGAGCTGCAGGAGGCAGCTGGACCCACCCAGGGAGCCCTGTGGAGACGGTGCAGCAGCAATGCCATGGAGAAAGGGCACAGTGGGGACTCACTAGCACGCCAAACCTCTGGGCACTGTGGCTGGCAAGATTTTTAAATCCTAGACCCAGAGCACTGTCTCTATCCGGAGGTTGGATTTGTTGCTGGGGCCTCCCTATCACCTCCCGACCCCAGGAGAGGGAGCCAGGAGGCAGGCGCTATGGTAAGTGGCTGGGAGCTGTGCACCCCCACTTGCCACTGGTGGGGGGAGGGCAGAAGTGTTGGGCTAACATTCACTGCCACCTGTTGATGTGGGCAGGGCTGTGCTCTAGCCCGCTCATGGCCAACAAACACCATCGCCGGAGGATCTGAATGAGGCAGCTGTCGGGCTGGCACTGGCTGGAATCACCACCGTGCAGGGGTGGGTGCAGGTGCACTCAAGCTGCCATCCGGGGCTGTCACTCGCCGCCACCGGGGGCGCAGGTGGGGCTACCCTTTGGTCCCCCGCCGAGCCTGACAAATGCCGCAGCCAGCCGTGTGCGCAGAGCAACTCTCAAGCCAGCTGGGGCTGGCGATGGCCATTGCTAACGGAACTCCGTGGGCATTCACTCACTCTGCAACACGGGGACTGCCAGTGACAACAGGGGAAGAGTAAGGCCAAGACACGGGAGAGCAGGAGTGTTAAACGGTCACAGTGCATCCCTCTTCCTGTGCCAGGTCCATCCTCCAGGGTCGGATGCAAATGCAACCCCGGGGACCTGTCCTTCTCACTAAGGAGGACAGTGCCCAGCAGAGGTGAGCAGGTGCACGGCGAGCTTACCTGTGGAGCTGAGAGAAAAACATTCAGATGAGAAGGAATCAGAATAAGAACTCTGGCAACATGAAAAATAGGCTCATTTGACACCACCGGAGGTTTAGAGTAGATTTTAAACAATGGACTCCAACCTAATTGTCTAAGTGTCAGAGATGGAATTCAGAATGTGGATGGCAAATTGAAGAGGAAGTTGAAAACCAACACAATGACAAAAACAACTTTCGAAGACGTGAATGGGGGGAAAAAAATGAAACACTCACTAAAAAGGAGGACAACATTGAAAATGATACAGCAGAACTTTGGGAAATGAAAGAGTGATTTAGGGCATTTCAAAAACACAGCAGAAAACTTCGGCAACAGGCTACACAAAGGAGAAGAAAGAATTTCAGAGATTAAAGATTAAAGACAGGCTTTTGAACTAACCCAGTCAGTCAAAGATGCAGGAAAAAAAAAAAAAAAAAAAAAAGAATTAACGTCAGAGAAGTATGAGAGTATGCAAAGCAGGCCAATATGTGAGTTACAGGTCTCCCCAAGGGACAAGGTAAAGCAAAAAGCATGGAAAACACATTCTAGGGAAGTACTGAGGAAAATCTCCCTGATACCTCCCGAGATTCAGATATCCAAATGCAAGATGGTCATCCAGTACTAGGAAGAGTCATAGCATAAAGGTTATCTCCCAAACATGTAGTCATCCACCTGGCCAAAGTCAAAATGCAGGAAAAAAATTCTACAAACTGCAAGATGAAAGTATCCACTGACCTGCAAAGGAAGATCCACATGCTGTCAGCAGACTTCTCAGCAGACTTCTCTAACAAGCCCAGAGGGATTCGGGCCCATTTTTAATCTTCTTAGCAGAAAAATTGCCAGCCAAGAATTTTGTATCCTGCAAAACTAAGTTTCACAAATTATGGAAAAGTAAAACTTTTCCAGACAAGCAAACACTAAGGGAATCTGTCACTATTAGACCTGCCCAACAGGGAATGCTCAAAACTGCATTATACAGGTAACAGCACAATAGACATCCTCTAGTGGAAAAGCACCCCAAAGCTAAAGCTCAAAGCTCTAATAAAACAACAGCACAAGAAGGAAAACAAACAAGGTATCACCCAACATGATGAACAGAACAGTACCCCGTATGTCAGTACTAATGCTGAAAGTGGATGGTCTCAGTGCCCTCAGACCAGCTGAATGGATGGAAAACACCTCAAGTATATGCTGTCTCTAAACCATGCTTCTAATTCACAAGGACTCACATGGACTCAAGGTAAAGGGATGGAAAAAATATTCCATGCAAATGGAAACCCAAAGTGAGACGGTATAGACCTTCTCACATTGGGGAAAACAGACTCTAAATCAACAACAGTAAAAAAAAAAAAAAGGAAAGAAACAAGCATAGTCATTATATGATGGTAAAGGTAGAAATTCGGCAAGAAGACATAACAATCCTAAATATGTATGTAGCTAACACAGGAGCACCCAGATTTATAATGCAAACTCCACTAAATCTAATCAAAAAAGAAAAAAAACAGTAGCATCATGATTTCTGGGGACTTCAACACTCCACTGACAGCACTGGACAGGTCGTTGAGGCAGAACATCAAAACAGAAGCACTGGACTTAAATGGGACTCTGGGACAAATGGACCTAAATGACATTTACAGAACACTCTACCCCCAAACTACAGAATATACATTCTTTTCATCAGGGAGATTTTCCATTTTTCAGTAATTCTATTAGGGTCTACGGTACGTGTCTGTAGGTCACTGCAGTCTACCTTCACTTCCTGTGAAGCACCAGCATAAGAAACGTACAAGAGTTCACGCCTCTCTACTCTTCTCCATGACGTTGTTTTCCTGATATCTCCAGAGATTCCAGGGAATCCACACATTATGTTTTTCCACACATTATAAACCCCACCAATACGTTCTTATTCTTTTTCCCTTGAACACCTATATTTTAAACAGATTTTTGTGTCTGCCCCCATATCTAACACTCCAGTGCTTTTGATTCTTGCTTGCTGATCCAGATTTCTATCTGGAGTCATTTTCCTTGTACCTGAAGATCTTCCCTTGGCATAATTTGTGGTGTGGGTTTGTTGGTAATAAATTCTTATGGCTTCCAAAAAGGTCTTTATTTTACTTCTGTTGCTACAAGATGGTTTTGCTGAGTGGAGAATTTTAGATTGACAGCCTTTCTTCTTTCAGAACGTTGAAGGTGCGGCCTCCTGCCTTCTCACTTGCACCAGTTTCTGGGGGAAGTTAGGCTGTTGTTCTAATCTTCCTTCCTCGTCAAAGCATCTTTTCCCTCTGGCTTCTTTTAGGATTTTCCTTTCAAGCGATTTGATTATAATGTGCCTTAATGTTGGCTTCATGTTTCTTGTATTTGGGGTTTGTTGAGATTCTTGGCTTCTAGTTTTTATAAAATTTAGGGAATCTTTTGCCATTATTAAGCAATAATAATAATAATGCCAAGAAAGTAACATTTACATTGTCAATAAGAGTATGTCTATTATAGAATGCTTTGACTCTGAGGTTCAGTATGGAGTCATCAGTTAATGTCTTATTTTTTTTCCCAAAGTCTCAAAAAATAGGCAACTAATATTTAGAAATAAAAGTAAAAGGTAATTTCAAAAAATAGATCATCCCAAATCTTATAGACAATAGAAAAAGAAGAAATACTTCAAAATCATTCTACTTAATCTGGATACAACTGATATTAAAATTGGAGAAAATATATTATTATAAAGGAGAAATTACAAACATATTTCACTTATAAATGAGGATGCAATATCCTAAACATATGAACAAGTTGAATTAAAAATTAATGTGCAAGTAATGTACTTTGTTCAAAATTAAATCCAATTTATGTGAGAATTAGTCACTATTTTCTTTTTTTGTTGTTGTTGTTGTTGTTGTTTTTTCTTTTCCTTGCCCACACCCCTCCTCCCTTCCTTTTGTCATTATTTTTTACATTTTTTTCCACTCTTCCATTCTCTCCCCTTTTCTTCAGGCATGCCATTTACACACGACTCATGGGGTTTTTAAAAATCTTTCAGTCTTTTCTCTTTGTGTTTCATTTTGCATAGTTTCTGTTGTTCTGTCTTCAAGTTCAGCAATCTTTTCTTTTTCAATGCCTAATATGCTGTTAATTCCATCTGATGGAATTTCATATCAAACATTGACATTTTCATTTCTATAACTCCTATTTGGATCATTTTTAATCTTTGATGTCTCTCCTTCATGTGCCCATGCCTTAGTGAGCATAATGGAATACATTTAAATCACTGTTTAGTTATCTGTGTAGTTTTCTTTCCCAAATGTGCTGGTTAGTCCTCAGCTGAGATGAGACTTTGCATAACTCTGCAGTTCTCTGTGCAGCTTTTTCTCCTATTATTCTAGCTGATTTGACCTACCCAAATTTCTACTCTCTCTCCTTAACCCAGAGGGACTGCTAAGGTCTGCATCCTTGTACTGTAATCCTGGAAGCATCTTCCACCTGTAAGCTGGGGCGATCATGGAATTCAACTTGTTTCTTTTCCTTCACTCAGAGATCACTGCCCTGTGTTGCCTGTTGTCCGTGTCTAAAACCTGCTGTTCATACAACATGCCTAGTTCTTTGATTGCTTAAGGAGGAATGATAAATACAGTTGCTGTTATCCCATCTCAGCTGAAGATAAAAGTATCAAATTGGCCTTTTGAAACCATAGGCCTGATTGAATGCAATGGCAAGTTACTGACAAATTTTAAGAAGGAAATTACCAAGTTGGATTTGAACTTTGGAATGGTTACTCTGGCTATAAACTAGTAAAAAAAATCCGAGGAATTGCCACTGGAGTCTTGTTTATAAAGTCTTTCCCCAAGCTGATAACTTCAAGTGTTCTCCTCATACTTTCTTTAAGGATTTTTATTGATTCATACCTTAGATTTAGATCTTTTATCCATCTGGATTAAGTTTTTGTAAGTGGAGACAGGTTCGTGTCCAGTTTCAGTGTTTTACATGTGGTTATCCAGTTCTCCCAGCACCATTTATTGAATAGGGATTCTTTCCCCCCACTGAATATTCTTTTTTGATTTACCAAAGATCAAGTGGCTGGGGAGGAGCCTGTGGCTCAAAGGAGTAGGGCGCCTGCCTCATATACTGGAAGTGGTGGGTTCAAACCTGGCCTGGGCCAAAAACTGCAAAAAAAAAAAAAAAATCAGGTGGCTGTAAGATTTTTGCTTCATCTCATGGTTTTCTATTTGATTCCAGATGTCTATGTCTCTATTTTTGTGCCAATACCATGCTGTTTTGATAAGTATGGCCTTGTAGTACAGCCTAAAGTCTGGTAGGCTAATCCCCCAGGCTTGTTTTTATTACTAAAAATTGCCTTAGCTATATGGAGTTTTTTCTGGTTCCATACAAAACAATGAATTATTTTTTCCAAATCTTGAATGTACGATGTTGGTATTTTAATGGGGATTGCATTGAATCAGTAAATTGCTTTGGGAAATACAGACACTTTAATAATGTTGATTCTTCCCGGCCATGAGCATAGTATGTTCTTCCATTTGTTAATATCTTCTGCTATTTCTTTTCTTAGGATTTCGCAGTTTTATTTATAGAGGTCCTTTAGGTCCTTTACCTCCTTTGTTAGGTATATTCCTAGGTATTTCATTTTCTTTGAAGCTACTGAGAAGGGAATTTTGTCCTTGATTAGCTTCACTCCAGTGGCAATTGCAACAATAACAAAAATAAACAAATGGGACTTAATTAAACTGAATGGCTTCTGTACACCTAAGGCAACAACAACCAAAGCAAATAGACAACCATCAGAATGGGAAAAGTTATTTGCATATTATAAATTGGACAAAATTTCGGTAATTAGAATCTACAGAGAACTCAAATTAAGCAACAAAAAAAAGCCAACAATGCCCTATATCAATGGGCAAGTGAGATGAATAGAACCTTCTCTAAAGAAGACAGACAATGGCTAACTAGCATGTGTAAAAATTATCATCCCTAATTATCAGAGAAATGCAAATCAAAACCACCCTGAGATATCACCACATCACAAAGACTCAAAGCTGCAGGTGCTGGCGTGGTTGTGGAGAGAAGGAACACTTTTACACTGCTGGTGGGACTTCAAACTAATACAACTTTTTTGGAAGAAAGTATGGAGAATTCTGAAAGAACTCAAACTAGACCTCCCATTTGATCATACAATCCCATTACTGGGCATCTACCCAGAAGAAAACAAATCATTTTATCATCAGGACATTTTCACTAGACTGTTTACCACAGCTCAATTTACAATCGCCAAAATGTGGAAACAGCCTAAATGCCCACCAGTTCAGATATGGACTAAAAGCCATGGTATATGTATACTATGGAATACTATACAACCACTAAAACGGATGGTGACTTTACATCTTTTGTATTACTTTGAATGGAGTTTAAATACATTCTTCTTAGGAAAGCATCACGAGAATGGAGAAGTAGCCAGTGTACTAAATTCTGATATGAGGACAACGGATGCTAGTACATGGTGGAGGGGAAAGAGGGATGAAGGGAGGGGGGTGTGGGGCCATGGTGTATAACACATCTCTTGGGGGTGGGACACTATTAATAGAGAGACTTCACCCAGCAAACACAAGCAGTGTAACCTGGCTCATTCTACCCTCAATGATTCCCCAACAATAAAAAAATTTTAAAAATCCAAGGAAAACAATTTGAACACATTTCCAAGGTAAATTTTGGCAAAGTTTGAGCAGCTAGAGTGGGAGGAAGGAATTCATTTCATATTTCCTTCCTGGGAACCCTGTCCAGGGTATTCTATAGTCAGTAGGCCAAGGTTGCATTCCCAATGCAGAAGGCTAGCAGTCCATACCCTTGTTTCCATGAGTAGCCCTGGAGTCCCAAACAGAGCCCACTAGAAATGTGAGCCATCTTTTCATCCATACACCCAGGAATTTGGGTCATTTTGTCCAAGAGGGTACCTAGGACAGGCTCTCAGAGACAAGTGCTGACAACCAGGGTTCATGTCCTGAGTTTACCACTAGTTAGCTATGGCATCATGAGTGCATTAATATAATTCTCAACGTTTTAATTTGTTAAATGGATAGAATGTGGTTTTGAGACTATAATCCCCCTTCCCTCCAGAAAGTCCCTAAACATTGCCTGGCACATAGTCAATTGATAAATCTTAGCAAACCTGTATAATTGTCATTGCCACTTATATTGCTGCTATTCTTTTCTACATGAGACTCACCTTGACCCAGAAGAGGATCAGAAATCTCAGGAAATACTATGGCTCTTTCTTCAAAGGATTTCTCATTTGTGTCAAAGATGATGTTCAGCTCATGAGTGTCCTGGAACACCAATAGCACCAGTTCCTACCATGCCCACACAGGGACTGCTGAGGCCACCTGACCTATAACTCTGTCAGGGACCAGGTGTAGCACAACACCACGCTGGGCACTAAGAGTGCTGGCTCCATCACTAACTCACTGTGAGGCCCTGGGCAGGTCACACCATCTCTCCTGGCCACTGTGCCCACATTTATATAGTTGTAGGTCTAAACTCACTCCCCCTAGGCATATCTTGGTAAAATTCCTGAACTTTATTGATGAAATCTTGCAAGCTTACGGATAAAAGGAGTAATTTACTTACAAAGGAGAAAGAATCAGATGGGATCAACGTGGAAGTCGAGCGGCACACGCAGACCACTGAGAGTAAAGGACGGTAACCTCACAATCCTGCCAGCAGCCCGCACAGAAGTCGCTGTCAGGGTGAATGAATGATATTTACAGATTTAGAAATATGTAGGACTTTATTAACCATGTATTCCATCATCAGAAGAAAATACTCTAGAAGAGAGCAGAGACACCAAGTTAGGAAATAACTGGGTTAAAAATAAAAATCTAGATATCCTTTTAAAACCAGTTGATATAGAAAGCTTGAAAACAAAAAGAAAGGCAAAGAAATAACAAACAAACCGGGTGAGACAGAACCGAGGCTAAAAGAAACACACAGGGAAAAGAGGAACCTCTTAAATGTTAAAGATAATAAGTAATAAATACAAACTTACATGCACCAAAAACACAGCAGCTGAATAATCAAGCAAACTCTTTAGAGATGCAAAGAGAGCCTGCCAAAATATAGTTATAGTGGTAAATGTTAATATGCCTCTTTCCAGACCAAATAGATTGCATTGACAGTAACAGAAAGGACCCAGGAGAACGTGACAGTACAGTGAATTACATACAAATAAAGAACAGGCATCTTTATAGGACCCAAGAACATTGATGAAAATCACCTGTGGACTTCACCACCAAGAAAACACTAACACTCAGAAAATAAAGATTTGGGGGCTACCTACCTTATCCTAAACCAATCATTAGGAATAAAATTAGAAGATGCCCCTCAACTTGAAAAAGTAAAAGTTAAGAAACATACAACCAAATTATCCTTGAATCAAAGAAAATAACTAATGAAAACAAACCTGCATCATACCAAAAACTATGGGATGGGACCAAAATGTATGCTCAGAGGAAAATTTGCAATAAAAGCTAAAAGTAATGATTCTTATCTTTATAAAATAAAAGAAATAACCTATATTTGTATTAATTTAATAAGTAAAAGAATTACTATGAAAAATAAAATTAATGTTAAATACTGGCTGCAATTCCTGAAAACCAAGATAAAAAGCAATTAAAAGGGCAAATCCAAAGCATTTTTTAAAGGCAAGTGACACGAAGTTGTTATGTCTTGTTAACAAGGGGAATAAGCCACATATGACTTTGCATGACAAAGGATGAAGGGGTTGTGAGAGTGTCAGACCTCCATATAACAGATTTGAAAACCTAGAAGAAACGATCATTTTCTGTCATCTCATAGGTTCTCAAAATTGGTACAACAAAGAGCAAAAAAGTTGAATATGGCAACGTCAATAGTGAAGGTTGAAAAATAATTAACTTTCCTACTGAAAAAAGGCAGTAGGACAAATGGTTTCACAACACATTCTATATAACCTTTAAAGAGCAAAATATCTCAGTAGTATTTCAACTATTATAGGCTGTATAAAACACACATTTCTGCATTAATTTAATAAGCCATCATAACCTTAATATTAAAATATTATACCAAAAAAGGGCCAATCTCAGAATGATATAGATGTAAAAAACCTAAAACATTTTTATAAAACACTCAGTATATGAAAGTATACCCAACGTACAATGTTTGAAATGAATAGTACACCACGAGCAGGTGAGATTTATTACAGCAGGTGAGAAATAGTTCAACATTAGTGTAAGTAACATAATTTATTGTATCGACAAATGGAAGATGATATATCAGCAGATGGCAAAAAAGCAATACACACATAGAATCAAGCACTTATTACTCATAAAAACCGTGTAAACTAGGAGTAAAACATATATCAAGAAGAGTGGCAATTATTGTTCTTGACGAAATGCTAAAATCATTTTAATAAAATCAGGAGCAACGTGGGGCAATGGACTGTTATCATCATTGTTGACAGTTTGGAGGGTCTGCCAAATGTAATATGCCAAGAAAAATGAACAATTCTATAAACATTGGAAGGAAGATATTGTCATTTTTTTCCCTGATAGGATTGCATATCTGCAAAACTCCAGAAATTCTAGTTAAAAAATCAGTAGTATTTGCTGCAGTTGCTAGCATGTTAGACAAATATTGCTTTAAAAAACAATAGATTGTCTCTGTACCAGTCATTCCAGTTAGAAATGGAAGTGAGTAGAAAGTATTCCATTCTCATAGGTAAAAAATAGGTAAAATACTTAGGAGGAAATTGAACAAGAAGAAAAAAATAAGGTCTCCAAGCTCTGGCCCCACCAGTAGCATATTCAGCACGCATGTGACAGTCGGTGGGCTCAGACGCTCCCATCTCATCGCAGGAATTTCTGCCTTGGTGCATGAGGCTGTTCAGCCTACGGTCTTTTCCTTCCTTTTCTTACTCATACAAAATCCATCCTTAAAAATACAGTGCAAAGCTCTTCTCCTCAGACACCTTTTCCTATCTGTAAGTTCATTCTCTTTGGGTGAACTACTTTTGAGGAGGAAGGGAAAAGAGATTGAAAGAAGGGGAAAGAGGAAGGATGAATAGAGAAGGGGCTGGGGGGCAGGGAGAAAGGAAGGAGGGGAAAAAAGATAAATGAAATTTAAACAAGTGCTAGGAAAACTTGACAGGGCAGAGCAGGTGTTGTTTGAAGCCCATGCGTTCTCCTAGCCCTCCTCCCCTCCCTGCGCACCCTACCTGTCCCCTCTCCCAGGATCTAACTCCTGGTGACTTGTGTCCAATTTCAGAGTTAGACATCAAAGATGCAATCGCCCTTGAGTCCATCATTCAGCGGCCAGGCTCACACCGTCGACAAAGCAGTGTCATGGATAATGTGTTACAGGAAAATGTCTTTGGCAGCAGGAGGTCAACCTACCTAAGAGAGTGGACCAGCAAGACAAGCGACCCCACTTATGAACGCAAGCTGAAGAACCTCATGGAGAAAGGCCTGGAGCCCAAGGTGGAGAATGCGAAAATGCTCAAGCCAGAGGAGGTGCTGAGCTGCCGGTAAGGACCCTCCGTGGCTGGGGGTGGTGTGCTGCAGGAAGACAGGCTTTGATTTCCGCTGTGTCTGGCTGGGACGCCTGGGTGGAGCCTGGAGATCTGTGTCTGAGCGCTGTCCTTGGGTTGGAGCAGTCAAAAGGCTGCTAGGGGCTGAAGCCTATGGCTCTGCCAGCCGCTCCCCTGACAGTGGCCCAGCCCCCGAGGGGGTGTGTCGTTCAGGTGTTGCCATTTTGATACCACTTCCTTGAACGCTTTCAGAACCCTCCCAGTATTTCCATTTGTTTCACAATAGAAACTTGGCTATTCTTCAAAAAAGGAAAGAATGAGTTATTTATGGCCTTGTTCTAACAGGAAGTTCCCCCTAAGACCCTCACACAGTGGTGCTGAACTGCTGGCAACAGTGGCCACCATCCCCAGCTTTGGGGGGCTTTACACTTTCAAAGGGATCATGAACAAGGGGTGAAACCGTTTGATATTTCCTGTTCTCACCAAAGGTCTCCCTTCTTACTTGCTCTGTCCTATTTGTCAGAACCTGTTAGTTTTCAGAAATCCAAGGTCTCTCTCCCCAGCCCAGTGTTATCCTTTATTGTAAAAGTGCAACTGACAAACTCAGAAACATTAGCAGAAGAAGAAGAGGAAAAAGCAGAATAATGCAGTCACAGTCCTTGTAAAATTGAGAGCAGCAAACTCATCTGTACATTTAACACAGCCTCAGACCCCCAGCAATCAAATGGCCCCATGGCAAACTCCTGCCCTGCTCACTGACCGAGGGGTGGACAGGTGCAGAGGCTAAATGACTCAAACACAAACTCCCGCCCTGCTCACTGACCGAGGGGTGGACAGGTGCAGAGGCTAAATGACTCAAACACAAACTCCCGCCCTGCTCACTGACCGAGGGGTGGACAGGTGCAGAGGCTAATGCCTTAAATACAAACTCCAGCCCTGCTCACTGACCGAGGGGTGGACAGGTGCAGAGGCTAATGCCTTAAATACAAACTCCAGCCCTGCTCACTGACCGAGGGGTGGACAGGTGCGGTGGCTCACTGCATTAAACACCAACTCCTGCTCCTGTGTAGCATCCCACTGTCTGACCAGGTCTGACAGCTCCACAAATGTTTGTGAGAGCCAGTCCCTTGCAGAGAACCAGCACTTCTGCTTCAATCTCGACTCTTCTGTTAAGGTAAAAGTTATTGTGACTCCACCTTTAACCCTTTAACTGACCTCTTTGACCTTCTCTTTCACAGATACCTACGTCTGTCCAAGAACAATATCCGGACCCTGCTGAAGCTGTGCAGGGATGCAGGGATGATCGTGGACATCCACCCCCACATGGTCGAAGGGGAGATAGACTCCAAAAAGGTGTTCGGCCACCTCCACAACGTGGCCCTCTGAGTAGCTCCTCCCCCTGCACCAGCAGCCTCCTTCCGCTGTCGGAGCCTTGGCCACCAGACGCCATTCTGGCATGTTGCAAGTGTCCCCTCAGTGCATCCCTGTTCGTGACAATCAGAAAGCACACCTAGACAGCATGGAGCCCTGTGCTGGTGTAAGGTTTGTCCTCGACACCGATTCCAAACCAACTTAGAAGAAACTGGAGTTTGTCCCCGACCCATAAGGAAGACTCCTTAGAAAAGGCTTCTTAGAAAAGAAGTCTCAAAGGAGTGCAAAAATGGGGGCCCAGTTCCCCAAAGGGACTTCAGGAGGGACAAAATGTTGGGGGGCTGGCCAAAGACACACCCCCTCCACCCTGTGCAGAACTTGGCTGTGTGGGGAGCTGTTGTGAAGTGGGAGCCTGATCGGGGACAGTGAGGGAAGGAGGGGACCTTGGCAACCACAGGCTCCCCAGGGGGACCTGGGACCTTTCAAAGATTATAGGTGTCCCCGTATCGACATGCTGGGGAACTTACTGAAGCCACAGAGGGCACGAAACTTGCTCAGGGGCACGGCGGGGATGAGAAGGGCGTCCACGCTTGGGTCTCCTGCTCTGCCTTCTCGCCCAATGGAGACTACGCTCCTGCAGGACTGTTCAGGGACATAGCTCTCCCACTAGCCGGCCGCCACCCCAGGTTACAAGCCCAGCCTCTCTTGTTTCTGCGAGTGTTTCAAGTAGGCTCCAACCCCAACCACCCCCCCTAGCCGCTGTGTGACTTCAGGCCAGTTACTGCACCTTTCTGTGCCTTTGTTTTCTGATCTGTAAAATGGTCCTAATGATGGTAGAGGCTGACCGGGGGTATTGTGAGCAGCAAATGGGGACCTGCATGGAAAATGGGAAATATAATTGCTGACCCCTAAGAACTCAATGAAAATGTAAAAACATCAGCTAGCCCCATACGCCTCTGGAGTAACATCAAAATGAGCCCTGTCAATCCCCATAATATCAGATTCGTGTCCCCTTATGGTAAACCCAAACATCTACTGGTCTGAGTCCCCAAGAGTTGTGCACACCCAGGAAGCGAGACTCCCACTGGGTTTTACTCTGTGACTCTATATACTAAGGTGGCAGGGATATGCCTCCTGTGCTTTTTACATTTCTGTCCCCCACCCTGAGTGACCCCCAGGAGATGAAAGGCTGCCTCCCCTAGGAGTCATTGTCATTGAGTGGGTCAGGGGGAGGCCCTCAAGGCAGGCAGGCCCAGGTGCACCAGCACCCACTCCAGTGCAGCACCCCTCAAAGGAGTGAGCAGACCAGAGATGCGTGTGCTGGAGCTCAGCTACTGGGCAGCATCCGCGTCCAGACAGACCCATGGCCGGGGCCACAAGCAGCCAGAATCTCAAGAAACAGACTGCAAGTGATTAAGCCATATGTCCTCTCTCATACCTATTTCTTTAGAAGAAATAGCTCTTCAAAAAGGGGAAGTGAAACATTTTCTGAGCATCACCAAGTGCCAGGCACTGTGCCTGGTTACCTTAACCAAAATCACACCTAAGTCTCCTTAGAAGCCTCACTTCAGGTCAGCAGGCAGGGGAGGGCCTGCACAGACCCGCCTCGCTCTCACAAAGTCATTCTGTCTAATCAGCCTCTGCTGCCGCTGCTGCCGCTGCACCTGTCTCCTCTCATTCAAGCCACTGTGGAAGGGGAGAAGTCAGCCTTCAGGAGGGATGAATGCTGAGGAACAAATTAAATAACAAACAGCCCTGAAAAATTCAATGTCAGATATATTACTCGTGGCAATGTAATATGACAATGACCATTTAGTCTTTTCATCTTCAGAGTTGTTTTTCTCTGCCACAGTTTTCTGCCATACAATTTAGTTTATCTCTGCAGTATGTTTACCATATCCCTCTTCAAAATATAATGACCAAAAATAGAAAGGCATGAGGCCAGTGGATGAATTCTTTTCTTATAATAGGGACTGACTTCAGGTGACATACAGATATTGTTTAATAATTCATTTTCTTCCCCTCCATCAATTGTATTATGTAGCTGACTGGCTGTTTTACCCTTGTGTTCCACTAAGACCCCTGGATCCTTTCCTATAGAGCAAGTCACATATCAGCTCCATTCCACACAACCACTAGACTCCCCATGTGTAGCAAAGTGCTTAGGGAGGAGGAGGCCTGGCCCTTCTGGTGTCACAGAGAGGCCAGGGGAGGTGGCAGCATCCTGACCTTAACCAGGAGCACTTCTCACTTAGTGGGGCGTTCAGGGTAAAGGGTAGCAGGTGAGGTTGGGGATCCCAATGCTCCTCTAACTCCGTGACAACTACCCTCAGTTTCTGCATGTTTGCCCAGAGCCCACATGTTCTCTGACCCTCCACAGGTTTTGATCCATGGACAGGGAAAGAAAATATCTTGACATCATCCCATCTATTAGCTTCTGATTATAATCCTTCCTACTGATGCTCCTTACACAGTCACTGAGCACCTACTGGGCCCTGAGGGAGAGCCAAGGATGCAAGCCTTTAAGACATGATCCTCATCCCATGGGTGCATGGTCCCAAAGACAGAGGACTAACTGGTTATTCAAAGTACAATGTGATGAGCACAGCGAAGGGCGTCAACTGCCATAAGAGCTGGAGGAGGACCCTCACCAAGGCCAGGAGCACTGAGGGGTGAGAGTTTCTTGCCGGAAGAGACTTCTAATGTACAACCTTTAAGAATAAATAGGGGTCACCAAGATCTTTGTGCGGGAGGGAAAGGCAGCCAGAGGGGAAAGAGAACACAAAGGCTCAGAGCCAGAGACAGCATGACATATCCGCGAAGCTTGGAGTAGTCCGTCTGGAAGGGTGGAGTGAGTGAGTGACAGGGAGTCCAGTGCACAGGGGGTTTGCAAGCTATGCTACCAAAGCGTTTTCTCTGGGGTTATTGTTCATTTATTTAGCAATGCTGTATTTATTGAGTAGCTACTTTGTACCAAAAACTTTACTAGGGATAACATACCCCTCAACAAAAAGTTTATTTGCCAGTATTAAATAATATTTTAGTAAGTAATGAGAAAACAAAAACAGGATAGAATGAAAGAAAATGACTGGGAAGAGGGTTGGGGAGGATGTCTTTAGCCAGCATAGTCAAGGCAGGCCTTTCAGAGGAAATATCTTTGAGAAGCATGTTCCTGGGACCTGGATGAAGGTCATGTGGCTGAAGCACAGTGAGGACAGGAGAGAGCCAGGGACAGCCGGTCAGGTCAGGCCTTATAGGCCTGATAACACAAATCAGAGTTCATTCTACTTGTGACAGGAAACCATATTGGAGGGGGATACAAGGGAAAGAGATACCTCTGGTGTCTGGAGACTGGTTAGGGAGGTCTATCAGTCAGCTACAGCTGTGTAATAAATAACCCCCCAAATATAGTTCCAAACAACACAATTTCTCATGATTCCACAGGTCAATTGAGCAGCTCTACTGTTCTTGGTCAAACTCAGCTGACCTAGACTGGAGTCCTATGCTCGTGGGCAGCTATTTGGCTACCTGGAGCTGGCTGGTCTAGGGTGCCCTTGCCTGGGCTGCTGATCTCTGCTCCAAGCAGACCACCCATTAACAGCCTAGCCTTGGCTTGCACTCGTGGTGGCAGCATCCAAGAAGTACTCAAGGCCAGTGCACATGGTCACTCTCGCCTCAGTCCATAGCCACCAACACAAGTCCCAAGGTCAGCTCAGATTCAAGGGTGGAAAAATAGATTGTACCTAACAGAGGAAGGAGCTGCAAAACCACACTGCAAAGGAACCAGATGTGAAGAATAATAAAGGACTGTGGCCATTTTTGCAATTAGCCCACCATGAGCAGCTACTGTGTAGTTCAAGAAAGAGAAATTGGAGTCTTACAGTGGAGGGGGTCATGGTGGAAGCAAACACTTGAGAAGGCATCAGAAGGCAGAGCTGAAGGATGTATCCCTGGTCTGGATGTGGACATGAGGAGAGGACTTGGGAATGACCCTTGAGTCATCCCTGGGCCTGAGTCACTTTTGTACCATAAAACAGTTGGGGAAGAGAGAAGAGAGGAAGGCAGGGGCCAAGATTCCAGGTGGAACCGGTTACACAGGAGATGCAGGCAGCATCCGCGAAGCTGTCCCAGTGGTCATGAGGAACTGCTGATGGGTTTGGAGCCAGAGAGTGACATGGTTCCTGCAGCAGCAAGCCCAGAGACAGGGTGTGTGGTTTCCCAGCACTGCTGTAACAGCACATGGATTAAACCAACAGATAGTGATTTCTCAGGGCTCTGGAGGTGTTGGCAGGACCACACTCCCTCCAAAACCTCTAGGGAGAATCGTTCCCTCTGCCTTCCAGCTTCCTGTGGTCCCAGGCGTTTCCTGCCTCACACCAGCACAGCTCCAGGCTCTGCCTCCACTTCATGTGGCATCTCCCCCCAGCCCCGTGGCTCGGCCTCTTCCTCTAGCAACACAAATCAGATTACATTAGGGCTACACTAATGACCTCATCTTAACCTATTTTATCTGCAAAGACCCCATTTCCAGGCAAGGTCACCTTTCCAGGTATCAGGGGCTAGAACACCAACATATTTTGGGGTGGGATGTAATCCAACCCATAATGCAAGATGACGAGTGGTGACATGTCAGAGGCACAAGAGGCAAAGCTCCCCCTGGTCCCCCTCAACTGGTGGCAGGGCTGGCACTGAAACCCATAGGCCAGGCACCCTCTGACCTTGCCCCCCAGCCGTACTGCTGCCCATAGCACATATCTGCCCAGTGAGAGCTGGAGGCCCAGGCAAATGGCCCGGGAGCTGGCTGGTCTAGGGTGCCCTTGCCTGGAGAGTTGCATGCAGATCCAGGCCACTGTGCCTCCACTGGTACAGTCAGAGCCAGAGCCCTGGGGAGAGTCTCTCCCGTGCCCCCAAGGCCCTGTTCCTTGACTTGCTTATCAACACATAACTGCCTTCCACAAAGTGATTTTGACAGGAGGTGCAGCCCCAGCTCCTGCTGGATTGAATGCCACACCTTCAAGGACCCACTGCTTGGTGCAAACAGAACTTTGAGGGAGAACCTGCATGGGAAGCTCACTGTCAAGATTCCAGAAGCACTGGCAGCACCAGACTGCAGGCTTCCCTGGGGTTCAGCATGAACTGGGAAAGGGAATGGAAAGGAATGCAGAGCAAAGACCTTGCCCCACTCAAAGCTGCGGGGGCTACACAAGCTCTTCCTGGGGGTCCAGAGGCCTTTCCTGCCTGGACTCTACAGCCAGAAGGAGCCTCGCACTCAGCTTTATGGCTTTCTGGCCAAATGAGCCCATAGCAAGCCCCAAGATTCACAGTCAGCACCAAGAAAGGACAACCCCCGAGCCAGGGTCCACTGGCAGACAGCACTACCTGCAGCAATCTCTAGACTAGTGTTTGGTAAACTCTGAAATGAGCTCATGGACAGCACAATTCTATTGCATTCCCTTAGAAGAGTTATCACCAGATACAGAAATGGACACATATATAGGAAGCAGACTCACACACACCGTCCCCTGGTTTATGGCAAAGGTGACACTCAGTGCAGTGGGGAAAAGATGATCTTTCCAATAAATCAGGCTGGTCAATTAAATATCCATATGGAAAAAAATTGACCCTCTGCCTCCTACCATATGCAAAAATCAATTCCAGATGGATGCAGATTGTGGAAGCTTTTAGAAGGAACATGGAAGACAATCTCCGTGACCTTGAGGTAGGCAAAAAAGATGTTGAAGACAACACAGAAAGCACCAACAAGAAAAGAAAAAATACATTGTGTTCTATTAGAATTAAGAATTTCTTCTCATCAAAGACATCACTAAGAGGATGAAAAGATGAGTGACCCAACTGAAAGAAGATATTCAAGGCTTGGCAATAAAGTTTGCAAACTCATCCTAGAGAAAGGGTGAATGAGGTTGCCTTCCCGGAAATCCCTTGGAAAGCTATGCATCATTGTCAGTGCCTAATCCACCCTTCAAAGCCCTTTTTCTGGGATGAGTTCTTAACCTTAATTGTCTGACCTTGTATCTTCTGATAATGTAACTGACAAAAGACTCCTATTTAGGTGATATATTTTGAATTTCTATAAATCAATAAGAAAAAGTCAGATGACTCAAAGTCTCATCTAGTCTATATCAGCGATTCTCAACCTGTGGGTCGCGACCCCTTTTTAACAATGAAAATACATTGCGGCATTAGGAAGGTTGAGAACCACTGGTCTACGTGCTCCACAAAAGAGACTGGCCAAGTGCCAACAGACATAAGAAATTTCATAATCAAGATATGCAACTCGTGAAATACGACACAGAAGCTCTACACAAACGCCCAGAGCTGCGGTGCCCTCTGGCAAGACCAGAGAGAAGGCAGACTCCCATTCACTGCCATTTCGACTATCAAGTTGGCACAACTACTTAGGAAAACTGGCATTATCTGCCCATGTTCACCATGCACTACCCCATGGCCTAGTGTTTCCATCAGCTGCATGTGCCCACAGCTACTCAACAGAGTTGCATGCACACAGCAGCCACAGGCATGTGCTGCGTGTTCACAGCAACTTCATTCAACATAGCCCCAAACTGGGACCAACCCAAATACCCATCACCAGAGGAGAGGTTAACTTGAAGTGTGTTCACAGGGTGGGATAGTGAGTAAAAACATGGATGAATTGTATAAACAATACTGAAAAGCAGCAAAATACAAGAACAGAACACCTGTATGGTTTCATTTATACAACCTTCAATCCGGGCAAAACGCTGATCTGTGGTGGTATAAGTGAGGACAGTGACTGTCCTCGGAAG
The DNA here is from genome assembly GCA_963574355.1 of Loris lydekkerianus. Classification (NCBI taxonomy): domain Eukaryota; kingdom Metazoa; phylum Chordata; class Mammalia; order Primates; family Lorisidae; genus Loris; species Loris lydekkerianus. Next base: position 51,691 of record CAUYPK010163937.1, read on the forward strand.
AGAGGGTGTGTGGCTGGAGGGGCATTGCTTAGAGAATCCACTAAGCTGTGCCCTTGGGGTTACGCCTGTTGCGGAGGCATATGGAACTGCCATTAAATGTGCTCTGAAAACAGAACTACACTGAGGGGCATTCTGGCTCCGTTTGTTCAAAACAACAGCATCCACAAAAGTGCAGCTGTTCAGGTTCCCTCAACCTCCCAGAGGCAAAAACTAAGCAGAAGTAGCTTGGGGCCTGGCCCATGTCCTCTAGGAGTAAGGGGCCCTTAGGCCTTGGGCTCCGCGTGGGCCTCGGTGGCTGGGCTCAATCTTCCTTCCCTCCCAGGCCTGCGTTAGTTCCCTCCCAGCACCACCAGGTGGGGCTCGATCACAGCGCAAGACGGCTGTCCTCAGGGCGCTCGCGGATCTGACCTGCGGGGCTGGCCATCCACGGCCCGCTCAAGGGGCAGCTGGGCCCTTCAGCCTGAGCCCACAGTGGGTGGGCACGAGCTACCCATAAATGTCACTTCACTGAGGCCCCAATCGTTTCCCCCAAACGGGGGCAAGAAATGAAAGTTAAAATAACAATGAGGTATCACTTATTAGACTGAGCAATGTTAGAAAGCTGGGGAATGTGGGCACAGATGCAAAAACAAAGGAAGCCGCACGCCTTGCTGGCAGCTAGCAAGGCCACCGCAACCATGCCAGGTAAGTCACACACAGACACTGCAGTGACTAGAAAGCACGTCCACTCCTGGGTCTGTATTCCAAAGTCCTGTCACGGGACAACAGTGCCAGGGCGCTCACCCAGTATTAACAGAGTCTCTGGGTGCTGCTGGGTGCCCGCCCACGTCTGGCGAGGCGGATGGGAAATTTGGCGGATAAAAAAAAGGTGGGAACAGGATGGGAAGTGACACCTCAGCCTGATACAAATTCAAGACGCACATGTGCAACACGCTGCTCATAAAACATATGTATATGCAGTTGGACGGCTGGAATGGGATCATGAAGAAAAGAGGGAGGGACTAAAGGAAGGAAGGAAGGAAAAAATGTGGGAGAGACACCAAGTTTTGAGGGTCGGCTTGAAAAGAAGAATCTAAAGGAAATTTCAAGAGTCCCCAGCATTTAGTGGGCACCCAGGAAATTATTTTTTCCTTGTGCCTTTATGCACTGATTTTTATTGAATACCTACCATGTACCCAGCTCTGTAATTTAATAATGAACATAATAAACCAAAAAGAAAAATTCCTGCCATCCTAGTAGCCTGAAGCTCATTCTGCGAACTTGTTATAAAGGAAATGGCACGTACTCCTGAATCAAATCACAAGCAATCTGATTTTATGTCCCTGTCACACCACACTGGGGGGAAACCCAGTCTCTCCCCTTAGTGGGACTCCCTCTCTCACAGCCCCAGGACCCAGGACCTTTCACACTACACAGGACATGAGGATGTGCAGGACCCCCAGCTGGGGCACCAGTTTACACTGGGTCCTGCTGAAATGTTACAGGCCTCAGCCCACAACGCTCAAAAAGTCCCCTGATGATAGGCAGCTTGGCTGGGTCTGCACCCAGCTGCCTGAGGTATTTCTACTAGAAGTCTCTAGTGATCCTGTCCCTTGCGGGGGCCACACAGCCACCTCTCCCATGAAGGGACTGGTCGCCTATGGGCTCTGACAGCAAGGACTGGGTCTCCACCCACCAGGCTGCCACGCCCTTGCTTGCACCCCAGGCTGCCTGCAGACACCTTCTGGTCCCCGCCTGGCAGCAGAGGCCCCCTGCACCAGGTGAGCAAGAACACAGCTGCTCTCCTCCCGGAAGTCAGGTGATGGAGAGAGATGTTCAGACAACAAAACACAATGAAAATCCCCATAAGCAGCCCTGACACCGTTCACATTTCTAGGGTTTTAATCTATGAAACGAGCAATGGTTGAACACTTACTGGATGATGTGTGTTTGGGGGTCGGTGGGTGGGTGGTTATTGAAGGTGCTGTGAGGATGCTGATAGTCATGGCTGTGCCTAACTTTAGCAAAAAAGGAAAATATGTGTGCATGTGTGTGTATAGACATATGTGTATATACATATGTATGTGGTACTCAAATATGTATGTATATGTGTGTGTGTTTATGTTGATGTGTGTGTGTATTTGTCAATTGTTAATAATTTCTGCAATCAATCCAACCATTTTCTGGTCTGGTATCTCTGCTCAAGGTACAAATTCCAGACAGGGGGTCTTATTATTCTCTCCAGGGTTAGGGTCCCCAGCCCTTAGTCCAGGTAGCATAAAGCATCAAGGGCTAACTCCACCAAGGCCAGCGGCAACCAAGGTCCTTACAGGTTATCTTTTGCTCATCTTCACACACAGTTTCTGTGGGTCAGGAAGTCAGGAGCAGTGTGGGCGGGTGGCTCTGGCTCCGGGTTTCTCCTGAGGTTGCAGTCGAACTGTCAGCCACAACTACAGTTGTGTGAAGGCCAGACTGGGCTGGCAGAGGCCAGGTGTCTGGCTGTGGAGTAGCTGCTGGCTGGAGGCATCACTACCTCTGCACACAAGTTCTCTTCATGACTGCTTGAGTGTCCGGACAACATGGCAGCTGGCTTCCTCAGAGCAGGTGGCACAGAAGGTAACGAGGCAGAAACCGGAGAGCCCTACATGCTCTCATCTTGCACCACTTCTGCAATGTCCCATCAGTCCCACAGCTCAGCCCTAGTCAGTGTGAGCAGGAACGGTACAGGTGTGGAGACCGGACTGAGCATCACAGGGCCTGCAGTGGGGACTGGCTGCCACAGGTACCATTATAACAAGTGGACATGGAGGTAAGGTGGGCAGGAAGAGCAGACGCCCAGCACGACGATGACGCTGGTGGATCTCACAGTCTGGAAGAAGAAGGAGGTAAGACTATCACAGCTGTTTAGTGATAAACTACACACAGTAACAGAAAGATGAACAAAGTGGGCCAGAGCCCAAAGAGGCAGCAACTTTATCTGGAGGAACCACGGAGGCCTCTCAGAGGTGGTGACACTGGCGTTGGGCCTCGAAGGTGAACAGGAGATGGGATGGAGATGCTCCAGGTGCAACCAGGCTGTGGGAAGTGGGTGGAGTCCAGATGAGGAGTGTGGTGGGGCTAGAACAGGAGAGTGGGCAGGGAAACAAACAGCCCGAGCCCCGCCTGCCAGCAGGGAGTCTGCCCCCAGGAACCTCCCTTGCTTCCTGTTCCCAGAACTCAGGTTCAAGGGAGAATGGGCTTGGTTTCTCTGCTGACAAGGACTCATGTCCCCTAACTAACTGGCTCTCTGGAGGAAAAATCATGGGCTCTGCCCTTCTGGGAGTAAAGCTCAACTCCTGTTGGGTCTTATTCCCCAAACCAGCTGAGATTCTGGGGCCAGCAGAACAGATCTCTGTTTCCCAGAATGAGTGGGCCCTGGCCAGCTCCTCCTCTGCCACTCCTCTCTGGGGCTGGTGACAGCTAGTCAGGTCCTTACCACCACACTTGGCCATCACTGAGCTCCCTCTACCAGCTCCAGGTTGGCTGGGACATCAGCTTTGCCTAAGGCATCAGCCTCCCCCAGGACGCATTAGGCAGGCTTCACTGGCCAGAGTAGAGCCAGCCTGCAGAGAAACAGGCTCTGGGGGGCTCCAATCCCCAGAGGGGACAGGGTTGCCTGGCCCAGATGTGGAAATAGCAAGGGGGTGCACACACTCAGGCAACACCTCCTCCCCCACGCGGGCAGTGCGCCCCTCGCTGCATCCTAAGTAGATGAGGGCCAGAGTCACATCCATGCCTTCCACAGGCAGAGCCTAAGGCCTGGGAACTGAGGCCTCCTCCCCACAGGGCCCTGGGAGCTGAGTGGCTGCCTCGCTGGACCAGGCAGCAGTGGAGGAGGGGCAAGACCCCTGGCCCTGGCATGGGCCTTCAGTACCCACACTGAGCACCAACCTACTAGCTCCACAGTAAAGCAGCTCTCAAATCTAAGATAAAATTCCCTGTGGCCTCCAAGCTCAAGAGAGACAGGCTTTGTCCCAGATCCTCAGAAACCTCAAGAAGAAAAAACCCCTGATTGCACAGCTGGGGCAGAGAAAGGGGGAGAAACAGCACCAGTAATCACAGCAGCCAGTGTTTGCAGCTGGTTTTATAAAATACTTTCACATACTGCACACCATCCAAGGCCCACTGGGATGCTGCAAATGAGGTGGTTTCATCCTTACTTTGCCGATGGGGAAACTGAGGCCCAGAGAGGGAGGAGAGATATGCTCAAGGACACATTTAGAAAGTTGCAGGCCGAGGGTCAAACCAGGTATTTGAACAAGAGGCCTGGGTCCCCTCTAAGTCACTCCTTCACTTAAACATTCAGTCCCCTTGGAGCAAATAATTAGTGAGCTCTTCCCATTTGACCAGAGCTATGCTCAGTCCCACGGATTCTGTGATGAGCAAAAGCAGACAAGACTACCCCCTAAATACACAATTACCAAGTGGGAAGAGCAGTGTGAAGAAAAGAATGAGCTTAGTCACAGAAAACAACTGGAGAAGGGTGACTTCCCTCAGGGGGTGAGCAGGGAAGAGCTTTCTGAGAAAGTATTTTAATCTGTGTCCAGGCACAGTAGAAATGAATGTCAGGATTGATTAATAATGTCTGCCATGGCCACTGGCTTCACGAGTGGGGCATGTGTGCCAAAAACTGGTTTACCTGGTTTATGTCCTCACTAGCATCCTTGCTATCCAAACAAGAACTAGACATGGTTCTAATTATCCTGCAATTCACCACGAGGTATAGGAGATGAATATTGGAGAAGCAGCCATGATACAACGCAACTCACTGGCTTCATAACAGAAAAATCAAGGAAGTGAAATAGAGCCAGTGAGGAGTGACTAGTTTCCAACAGGGTGATGCAAAGCAGGCCATCCAAATGGACTCTAGGAGCAAGATTAGGGAGCTTGTGCAAGAGAAGGCCCTCATTTAAGGAGGAGAAGGTCCTGACACTGGAGGGTGGTGGAAGGTCTCTATCTACAGCCCCAGTTGGAGGGACAACTGCTTTCTGCTCCAACCTCCTCCTCATTCATAGCAAGTTCAAGCACAATTCCTTCCTAGAGATACTTCTCCTTCCACCCCCAGAGCACCAGCCTCGCCCTGGACCCACAGTGAGAACCGACATTCTTCTGTCAGTCGCACTAAGCTCAGTGTCCCAGTAGGCAGTCCTTCAAGCCAGCTCATGGCTGCTCATTGCCACTGCCTGCTCAAAACGCACCATGTGTAAAACAGTGTTCTTGAGAAGCAATTGTTAGGTCTTTCTAAAATACTCCCAGAGTGGCCTGCTCTCACCCTTCACTGCTCTACCACAATTGTATCCAATCATTTCTGCAGCTCTTGATTCTTTGTCTGTGAGCCCCAAGATAATGGGGATTATGTCTGGTATATTCACCACCAAATCCCCAGTGTCTGGCACATAGTAGCCACTCAATAATTATTCATGGAATGAACGTAATACAGAAAAGAAAGACTTGAGACCATATTGGGAAGCAATAAGTTTGGCCTTGGCCCAGGGACCAGGGACCCTCCAAGGTTCATTGTGGTTAGCAGAGGGTAACCTCAAGTGATGGCAGTTACTCTGGAGTCCCACACCCCAGCCTCAGGGATGGAAGATCTCCAGGAAAAGGCAGTGAATCCATATCCTCTCCCCCTTCCAGTTGATAGGCTGGCCACTTCTCACTGTTTAAAAGAGGCCATTACTTTGTAATGTCCCCACTCTGTTGACTGCGTGCCACGTGATGGCAACTACAAGGCAGGACTTGTGTCCTCAGGGAGCTGACAGTCCTCTTGGGAGAGTAGACTAGATGACAGTCAATGAGAGAGACCAAATGCACATAGAATCAGTGTGTGATACCTCACAATAAGGGTTCAGTGGGGATACACTAACCTCAGAAGGCTCCCAGAGTCAGGTCGGCCTGGACAAGTAGACCTCAGACAAGCAGAAATGACAGCCTTCAGAGAAGGACGCCTTCCATGGAGGAGGGGAGAGGAAGGTGGCACTAGGGAGGACGATTGCTCTGCTCTGGTGGGAGAAGGGTGCGTGGGCAGATGGAGCCAGCTCATGGTGGACCTTGGCTGCTGGATGGGGAATTTGAAGTTGAGCATGTTGGCACAGAATGCTACTGTGAACCTTTAAGAAAAAGAGCCCTGAGCTGGTTGTTTGGAGTTTCAGGGGTGATGGGCAGAAGACACATCCATGCCCCTTTGGAGGCCACATTTTGTAGCCCCAGGGAGCTCGCAATGGATGACTCTTGTAGACCTTGGTTTTCAGAACATGCCCCATCAAAGGAGTCGGTTGCCTTATTAGTTCTCCAAACAGCCCATCTCCCTAGATCAAGACCCCAGTAGAAACACAATGGCCACAAAAGTGGTTTTTGTGTCTTGGTTTTCTGGGTCTCCCACTCCCCCCCCCTCCCTCCAATATCTATTCTCCATTCTTGGCTAGACAAAGCCCATCCTGAGATCCCCGCGTCTCCGTTGTAGCTAACATCTGTCCCTTCTCACCTGCGCATTTACCCATCTGCGTCTCCACGAAATCTTTCATCCCATCGACAATGTAAAGATTCAAAGTAAGGAGGTTCACGTTGTCAAAGAAGCCTTGATCTGAATGCCTTCCCCCCACTTTCTCCTTAAATGAGTTGTTAACAGGAACCCAAGTGTCTGTTGAACCTAAAATACTTTTTTTAAAAAAAAAAAAAAAAAAATAACATTTCAAGGTAACTTACGGCGCGCACTTTAAGAAGCGAGGACTCAGCGTGTCCCCGGCTGCTTCCTCCTTGAAGCTCTGGTCTTCAGGGCTGTGGGAGGCATCCAATCAGACGGCCGCCGCTGAGGGCCAGGGGAGGAGGGCTGCCGTGGTTTTATTTCAGATTTCAGCTAAGACCATGAAATGGAAGGCAGGAGGAAAAGTGAGTGAGAGAGTGTGTGTGTGTGTCTATGTGTGAACGGCCGGAATAATGAGTTGCACTAATTCATAGAATTCCATTTTGGCCATCACACACGGCTCCCTTTTCTCTTGAAGGCCACTTTGAAAAATCCCGTTTTCATAAGTCATTTACTTCCCCTAGGAGGGCAGGCCTTCTAAAAATATTCCCCATTTCTTACACCTCAGAAGCAAATTATTTATGTTAAAGCAGCTTCGTTATCCTGGCCCCACCGGGCCAGCTTGGAAATGGAGGTGACTTCCAGAATGCACCATTGTCAATGGCAAAATCCAAGGAGGGGCCTGTTCCCCATGGAGGCCAGGCTTTCCACCAGATCCTCGGGGCCCAGAGAGCAGTGAGTATCCATCGGGGAAGATCTGATCTATGTTTGCACAGATGTCTCTACTCCGGACACCACGCTAGGCACTCGGTAAGGCATAAAGCACAGACAAAGTTGCTGTCAAGGCGCTCGCCTTTCAGGAAGGAGAGACTCACCCTGGATAAAAGTACAAATTAAAACATTGAAAGCTGAAATGATGGGAAGGGCCATTAGAAGGGAAGCCCAGATGACAAGAAGGAATGAGCCCTGCAAAGACAGTTTGTGTTTTCCAGGACGTCGGACCCACCAAGAGCGGAAGCCTTAAGGTGGGAGGAGCTTGGCGCATCTGAAGATGAACAAGAGGCCCAGTGGCCAGGAGGGGACAGAGGGTGGGAGACCACGGCAGCAGCAGCCCCGAGGAGCTGGAGCCCAGGGATGAGAGGGGGCTTTGCTCTCCACCCTGCCCGGTAAAACAAATTTATTGCAAAACCCAAGCCCGCCCCCCAGCCCCCCCGAAGAAGCCTGCCCCAGTAAGAAGGAGGATGGCCCCTGAATAAGAAAGCCCTGGGCCCACGCCTCCTCCTCTGCCTCCCTCTCTCCACCTGGGAACATGCAATTAAAAATCACCTCTGAAAAGTCGGTGGGAGGAGGAGTGGAGCTGGGGAGGGGACACGCTTTAAATGTAGGTGGAACCTGTCACTGGTCCCCCAGAGGGGAGTTTGTCTTCCCCCTTTAATCAGTCACAAGTCCTGTCATTATCCAGAGGGTAGAGAGAGCAGCTAGGCGAGAGGAGCCGCTCCCTGGAGAAGCCCCTCCATTCTTCGCATGTCCATAAGGCAATTAAGTCCTAACATTCGCAAACCTGAAGGCTTTCATGGGCCCAGCCAATTGGTGTATCTCCATAATGAGGGGGGCCTCCTGCTTTTTCCCTCAGCTCCCACACTCATCCTGGCCTGGTAGAGAGGTGTCTGCTGCCAGCTCTGACCTCAGCCAGCCACCATCCCAGGCTGATTTACCTGGGACAGTGGACACAGCCGAGGACCGTTGCACAGGCCAAAGGGTGGGCCACAGCCAGGGACCCCCTGAGAACAAGAGGGTGGGTCCTGACTCCTAGCCAAGGCGGGAGCTCTGGGGCTGGGGCCTAGATGAAAGGCCTTCTGTGAACAGCCTCATTACCAAGGAGCCCCAGATTAAGCCTCTATTATGGGCCTATAATTGGAGAGTTAATTATTAGGCTGCCATTGTGTGCTGAGGAGGATACCAGGCCTGGGCTCCGGGATCTCCCCGGTTACCTGGCAGGACAGGACAGATGCCAGTGGGGGAGGGGCCCCTAGGCCAGGTGCTATCCTGCAAACCAGGGATACATGGGAGAAAAACAGACCCTCCATGCCCTTACAGAGAGGATAGTCGCACAGTCAGGCTTGTGCGGAGACAGCGCCACCAGATAGGGAGAGACCAGGCACGGGGACGGCGGGGGTGTGGAGGCCCTGCTCTGTGCAGCAGGTGGGGGGCAAGGAAGGAGTCCAAGGAATCAGGGAGTCAGAGAGAGGGAGCAGGCTCTAGGCAGAGGGAGTAGCAGATGCAAAGGCTCTGCTGAGAGACTTAAAAATGGGATTGAGGGACCATGATGGGTGGGGGAGGTAGAGAAGGCAGATAAGAGACTAGCCAGCTCTCAGGAGTAGGGCAGGTTTAAAACAGATGAGTGAAGGGACAGGCTGGCCCTCTGTCACCAGGGCTGCCATGTGGAGGGAAAGGAGCCAGAGAGCAGGGCGTCCCGGCAGGGGGGCCGGGCGGCTGGGCCGCGGAGGGAAGTCTATGACAGGGGCTATGTTGGTGCTCTGAGGGTCAGACACCTAAGCACTCCACTCTGCCAAGGAGAGAAGACGGGCAGAGGACCAGGCTCCTGGAGCCCTGGCCCACTCAGGCTCAGATGCTGAGGCCGCCAGAGCCCAGCCTACCTGTTGGAGCCAGGCAGAGGGCAGAACATGAGGGACAGATGGGGCTTCACTTACCTTCCCGGCACCTGCCTGGAGGAGGCAGCAGTGCATAGAGACAGGCAGGACTCCCCCAGGCCACCAAAGACGGTGACCAGCACCACCCAGATCTCCCAGCATCACGGGGCCTGGGCTTCCTATGGTTCACACATGTGTTTCAAGATAAAGGTGGGGTCCTGGGCACTGGCACTGGCTAGCTGTGAAGAGGGGAAACTTGAAGACCCTGAGGGCCCTCCCAGTTCTGGAGTCCCAAGAGTCCTTCGGTCTGTGGGTTGAAACATATGTGCGATGGGTTGTGACAGCCACTCTGGGCAGCTGGGGAAACAGCTTTGTGGTCAAAGCAGCTTCATAATAGGGACAGACCCAAGAGGGGAGAGATCCCAAGCCCACAGCTCACATAGCCCCAAGACTCTCCCCAGCCCCCAATGGCTTCTTCCCAGGACCATGACTATCGTGGTGGGGGAATTTGGGACCTCCTGGGTCCCCAAGGGTGAATGCCCACTCTGGTTGATAAGGACAGCCAGGCTCACATGGAGAGGGTAGACACCCACTGGCCCTCTGCAGCACCCATTCCTCAGCCCTGCTTCACACACCAGGAACAGGTTCTGGAAGGTGAGGCGAGCCGGCCATCATCTCAGAGCAATACAGCCATCTGAAGCCTGAGGCTGAGCTTTCCAGTTTCCTCACTCTGCCATGGTGACAGGATGGCACTTAGTGTTTGGTGGGGTGCCTGGAGCTGCAGTGGCCGCCCTGCACACTAAGACTACCAACTGTCAGGTTTGCAGACGAGCAGCAAGCTGGGACCCTGCACAGCTCGTCTCTGCCTGAGAAGCCAGAGAAGCCCAGGGCCTGGCCATGCTGCAGGCCCCTCCCATGCCTTCCATGGGGCCCCAGCATTCATTACCCCCCACCTGACACCCCAAGCAGGCCTTGGCTGGGTGTCATTGTCTCTAACCAGTCAATTAAATTACAGTGGTAGAGCCCCCCATTCACACAGCCACCCCTATCAAAGCATCCCCACAATGACATGAGAGCAGGAAGGGACTTGCAGGTGGTTAAATGAGGCTTCTTGCCTTTGCAAGGTGGCAGGGAGGGGAAGGGCCACTTTGTTTAAGGAGAGCTGCCAGGCTGCTTTGATGGGAAGTTCATTCTCTTGCAGAGAAGATGCTTGTGAATGGAGCCAGCACTGGGCTCAGGGCAGATCGCTGAGGCAGGCAGGGATGAGGCGGCAGGGCCGGGCCGGGTGGCAAGGGCCAGCTTGCTCTCTCTTGCTCTCTCCTCTTCTGAGAATCACCACTGCACAGTGTCTGGAGCAAGGCCCAGCCCTTTCCACTCCCTACCTAAAAAACTTGCAGGGTCTCCCCAGGATCCACACAAATGGGTTTGCAAACTCCCCAGTGGCCGATAGATGACAGCAGTTAGAACTCCTCTGACAATGTGACAGCCCAAAGTGCTGAGCCAAAGGGTGTCATGCTAGCTGTCATGAGCTGGCAAGTCCACAGCAAGGTTGGCGGCAGACACAGCTTGATCCAGGAGCGTAATAGCACCGTCAGGACCAGAGGACCCTTCCTGCCCCCAGCTCTCCTTCGCTCAGGGTTTCTTCTCTGGCAGGTTCTTACTCGACCAGCAAGGCGGCTGTGCCGTTCCACTGTTACCAGCTTCTGGCTTCAAGACCAGCAGAAGGGAGCCTGAGCACGGCCCCCTGGTCACTCAAATGCCCCTTAACTGGCTCTGCCTGGCTAGGCTGAGTGGCAGGGCCCCATCCAGTCAATCACTTTAGCCAGGGCCATGGAAGGCGTCTAAAGACCAGGGCAGTGAGTTTGGAATTGCTGGTCTATGGCTCCTCCTGAGACACCCCAAGCCCTAAGCCTAACTGCTCTTACCCCACATCCCCAGAGGTTTAATCACAAACCAGTTGATGCTTTCAGCCAAGGCCACTGCATTAATGTCCTCTAAGAGGATGTTGTTTTCCACAGAGTCAGGCAGGAGTTCTTTTATTTATTGTTTGGGGTGGGTAGGGGGTGTTTGTTTTTGTTTTTGAGACAGAGGCGCACTCTGTCACCCTGGGTAGAGTGTCATGGCTTCTAGTTCACAGCAACCTCAAACTCAAGAGATCCTTCTGCCTCAGCCTCCAGAGTAGCTGAACTACAGGCACCCACTATAAAGTTCAACTAGTTTTTCTATTTTTAGTAAAGATGGGGGTTCACTGTTGTTCAGGCTGGTCTCCAACTCCTGAGCTCAGGCAATCTGCCTGCCTCAACCTCCCAGAGTACTGGGATTACAGGTCCTAGCTTTGGAGTTCTTTTATTTGTCTTAAATGATCTTCCTTCTAGGCTCCCAGCACAGGGTTCAGTGTCCACAGGCTGCATTCACCTGTGCAGCCTTCCACAGCCCGGTAGTGTTGACCCCCCCCCAGGCTGACTCCCCTCTGTAATTTAGCCCTGATGATAAAGAAGCACTGGCTGAAATCTCAAGCTCTACGGGCAAATCCTGGTTCTACCAGGAAAGGTTATTTCACCCTCAGCAACCTCAGTTTCTCCATTCCCAAAATGGGAATCATATAAACACCCAATTTATAGCACTTTCAGGAGAATTAAATAAAGCCCCACATGTAAATTGCTTAGCCCAGTGCCAGCATGGATTAAACACTCAAAAAATAGTTGTACTCCACAGACGCTCCTGGTGTGATTTTGTTTTGTTTTGTTTTGTTTTTTTAAATCATTTTTTTTATTAAGTCATTCGTACATAGATCATAAATACATTTATGCCATTGTGGGGGGAAAAAAAATAGTTGTACTGCAAAGAATGCCTCCCCTGTGCCTCTCAGCAGAGTGTGGCTGTCACCTGACAGGCCAGGTGGCCTGGGAGGAGACCAGGCAGGGCTGGAAGCAGGGAGATGACCCAGCGTCCTCTTCACCCTTCTCTGGTAGCAGCACCCCAACATAAAACCCAACCCTCTGCAGCTCTAGGAAGTCAGCCACAGGGCCACTAAGAGTAAGTGTGGCTCAGCCCCTTGTGAGCTCAGCCCCTTGTGGGCTCAGCCCAGCTCCAGCGATGGGGGGAGGACATTCCCTCCAGGAACAGCAGGAGGTCAGAGGCTACAGCCAGTGTGATGTGGTTCCTTCACCTGCCAGGCCCTGCTGTGGGCCACAGCTTCTTGAGAATACCAACCACAACGACATCAGCCGTCTCCCCTCGGTGTTCAGTGTGGCCAGGTCTGCAATGCACTTTCTTATCTGTGCACTCATGTATTTTTATGTATAATTTTAAGAGCTAATATTAGTAAGTGGGTATTTTGTCTTAGACTGTGCTCTAAGTGCTTTTTATAAGCTACTCACTCATCAAAGAGATGCACAAATATATGTTTTAACTCTTTATTATGGAAATGCTCAAACCTACCAAAGGAAAAATAATAACATCATTAACCCAAAACCAAACTCAGTTCCAAACTTTAACAGATATCAACATTTGGCCATTGTTACTCCATATCCTCCCACCCCAAACCTACCTTTTTTTAAAAAATGGACTATTTTAAAGAAAATTCCAAATATATCATTTTCCCCTCGAATACTTCAGCTTATATCTAACAGTTAAGGCCTTTTTTTTTTCTAGCCTAACCCCGATACTATTATCACAGTGAGCCAAATTAACAATAATTTCTTAATATCATCTAACACCCAGCCCGTGTTCGTTTCTTCTCAAGTCTCTCCAAAGTGCCTTTTAGCAGTTAGAAAATGTTTGTGGGCACCAGCCACGTGGGAGGTGCAAACGAAGCAGGAGCACCCCTCCCTGGCGAGGCACCCGCTGCGCCCAGGAAGAGGGTAACACACAGACAGTGAACTCACCACTCCAGACAGCCATGAGGAGTGGAAAGAAACCTAGAGCAGGGTGGAGGGGAGAGGCGAGGTGGATGCGTCCCAGAGGCCTCCTGGGGAAACGACAGTGGACCCGGCACTGATGGATAAGAAAGGGTAAGGCGTAAGACACGCTCAGGGAAGGTGCCCAGGCGGCACAGGCAGCAGGTGGGAGGCCACACACAGGGAGGAGCTCAGAAGGCTCCAGGACCACGCGGTTGGAGGGACAGTGAGTGCGGTGGGTGCAGAAAGTGGGAGGGGAGGAGAGAGCCAGCTCACTAAGGGCTGAAGATCTGGCGAATATTCCCTCAGGGCTGATGACTGCCATTCAGGAGGATGGGATGGCAGCACCCAGGGCCAGGGAGTGAGGATGGCCAGAGATCAAACTGGGGACTCGGAGGCTCTGAGAGGGAGGCCCCACTGGACAGGCCAGATTCGGAAGGGAGGTGAGGTTGCTGTGAGAAGAGGAACTCGACTCTGGGTCCCTCCAAATCCGAGCCCTTCGCCCAGGTCTTGGACAGACTACATCAGATCTTTATGATGGGAGGTCGGGTTTGCTCTCCATGCTCCTATCAGCCCTGAGGTCAATATTATGACCCATGTTTCAATATGAGAAAATCTAAGCTCAGTTTAATGGAGTCTGTGAACTGGTATGGAAAAAAATGACATCTTTATTTTCACTAAACTCTAACTAAAATGTACCATCCCCTTACATTACAAATATAGCAACGAATTACAATAGTCTTAGCAATGCCTTTGACTTTGTCACCAAGAGAAAGCACAGATATTTTCCTAATTACACCAACAGTGTGCAGGTCTCTCAAAATAGCACTTAACAGGAATCATGGCCTCAGAATGACAGTAGTCGTTAGAGCCGCCACCAAGTACTGTGTAACGTGCTCGCAAGGAAGCATGTTCCCAAGTCACCATTTTCAAAAATATTTTAACAACTGTGTTTCTAAATAATTGGCTTCCTTAACAATACTATATCTTTTATTTTCTGTATTTTAAAGCATTATTCTGAGATTGCTAAGAGGTCTACAGTACAATAAAAGTTAAGACCTCTGTACCCCCTAACAGGTGATTACAGTGCCTGGTGCAAAGTGGGGGGTCCACAGATGGGTCACCTGATGTGCTTTATCAGAGGACAGAGACAGATGGTGGAATACAGCAAGTGCAACCTGCCTGCTCCCTCCTCTCTCGGCCTCCAGAAGCCTCAGAGGAGACCCACGGGGGCTTACACATCAGCCTGTGCCTGTGCTCCTTCCACCAACACGTCTGTGCCCCCCAGGGCTCTGTCCACACCGCAGCCCACCTCCAGGCCCAGGGTGGGCCTCCACCAGGTACTGAGCCCCCCATGGAGCCCAGTCCCCGAAACTCCCCTGACCTCCTTGCACCGCCACCTGGTCTCCCGGCTTCCTCCTTTCCTTGCCACCCACACCCACAGCCCCCCCCCCCCCCCAACCACCCTCCACACTAGAGCCTAGGAGCTTCTAAACACACTCCTCTCCCAGCTCTGCATCTGTCCTTGCTGTCAGAGTAAGGACCCAAATCTTCAGCAGGGATGGGAACTCGGGCCTCAGCCCACACCTGTTTCTGCCCTCTCCAATATACCCCATCCCTCCCTCCCCAGAGCCTCCGCAGCTACTGTTCCCTCTGCTTCTTACCCCTCGACTCCTATTGCTGCTTCACTGGGCAGCTCCCTCTGACACGTGTTGTCATGGCATGGAGGAACTCTCATCTGAGCACTTGCCCCAGCTACAACTTCATATGTTTTATTTAAACATATTTACAATATGTAATTCTGGTCTCAATTTGTATCTGAGATAACAAAGCACCGCCGAGTCTCACTGCCTTACAGTAAAGATTGACCTCCTGCTCCAGTCACATGTTAGCTGGAGGAACACCCCGGAACGCGCCTTTCCCACAGCAGAGAGGACATAGCAACAGCAGGACCGCACGGCAACTCTGCCTGTGCTCATGGTAATCATAACTTCCTTTGGGAAAGCAAGCTCCTCAGCTTGGCGGGGAGGGGGGGGATATGGAATCCTCCCCTCCTACAGCAACAGGTACTGCAAAGTCCGAGCAAATTACCAATGCATAAAGTTTGGCTGATCTTCCGGGAGGCAGTCCATGATCTAATTGGAGACAGAAAAACAACCAGCACACCTCACTCAACAACCACACGCTCCTTAGGGCTCCTTTCCTCTCTATCAAACCCTACAGGACATGCAGATGGGTGGAGGGTTGGGGGAAAAGGAAAGAATTAAGGATGAATCCCAGGCTTTGTCCCAGGCCAGGCTGTCATGTGTAAGGGAGGGAATCACACTGGAGGGCTGGTGTGCACCAACACTGGTTGGTGATTCCCTGCAAGCCGCCAGGTAAATCCCAGCAGAACGGGGGTCTGAAAGGAAGGAGGCAAGGGATGCTGGGGCTGGGCAGGCAGCGAAGGGACAGAGTGACCTCCACGGAGCAGCACATCCCGAGGTTTTGCTCGCAGCTTCGCAGAGTGCCTGTCAGTCCCTCTCTAACCAAGCGTGTGCAGCTGCCTCCCTCCCCTGCACTCTGGGCTTTCCCTGCTATTTCTGTTCTGTTAAAATTACCCAAGACTTCCTGTGTTGTTAGCTGACCCATATCCTTTTAGGAAAGTGATGGAATTTTTTTTTTTTAACCAAACCTGTAACAGAGGAAAAGGCATTTCTAACCTGATTTTACTCAGAAAGAAACTGACAGTCAGATGTATGAGGTGACTTGGTCAGCAGGCTATCAGGCAAGAGTCCTGGGGACTCAGCACCCCTCTGTGAGCTCTGCCGGGGGTGACATGTCTGGGCCACCCGCCTGTCCTGCTAGAAGGATTCAGCAGGCTTGGCCAGGATTGCATGTCCCAAGATTGGGGTCCCTTCCCCACTCCCACCCCCAAATTGTTCCTGTTGCCACCACATAAAGCTAGAAATGACACCTGATAGAAGAATCGGGTGTTTCTAAATCACTTAATCCTCAATTCTAAAAGTCAGTGAAGGGATATTAAATTTTCTGCCAGGTGAGGTGGCTCCCACCTGTAATCCTAGTACCCTGGGAGGCCAAGACAGGTGAATCACCTGAGCTCAAGAATTTAAGAACAGCCCTAGCGGGGCACTGTGGTGGATGCCTTTAGTCCCAGATACTCAGGCAGGAGGATCGCTTGAGCCCAGGAGTTGGAGGTTGCTATGAGCTATAATGCCATAGCACTCTACCCAGGGCGACAGGGTGACACTGTCTCAAAAAAATGTTAATAATAATTAAATAAAATTTCTACAACTCTGAGAACTGTCACACCTGTGGCCACAGTTGAGATGGGGTGACGCGTTGGCCATGTTGAATCTCTGAGACACAGAGGTGCTGCTCGTGAGGGAAGCTGCAGCCTTCACAAGTGTGGCCCCCAAAGATCCGACAATCCCACCTCTCTGAGCTGACGTTGGGGAAGTCTGTATTACCAAGACAATACTACACTGAGAGAGGCTTTGTATTTGGTGTATTTAATGAGCAAGCAACTCCCCAAGGACCTTTCAATAAAGCCAGTAAATTTAAAAGGAGAAATGCAACGACAGGCTTTGCCGCTCTCTGCACGTACAGATCCCGGTGTGTGTTCCGTCAATGGAACCCTGGAATCAGTCTCTGAGAAGAGTGTAAAAGATGGGTGCAATCAAGCAGCCGAGGTTCAGCCCCCAGCCGAAATGATTATCTCAATGTAAAAGCCACAAAAGTGATGAGAAGTCACCCAAGTTAGGAGACCCCGTTCAATGTCAGAATGCCCTGAAGGGTCTCTGAGAGTCAGGCTGTTCATAAAGGCGGGCCAGAGATCAAATCCAAGACTAAGTACAGAAATGCATGCTGCGCCCCAAACAGAGCGCTCGAAGAAATTGATTTATGAAAAGCAATGTCGTGGGTTTTGACAAGAGGGTAGAGAAGATAAAATATTCAAATCAGTCATCCCTGCAATGCAATTGCAAGTTGGCTTGGTGCCCCTGGATGAAAGTTAAGTGTGGGTGGAGACGTTAAAGGGTGACCAGGACTCTGTCCCGGGATGGAGGCCCAGGGTCTGGCCCTGCCATTGCCCGTGAGCACTGTGGAACCTCACTCTCCTGGCTTCTTAAGGCCCAGCTGAAGGCCGGGCACAGGGCCTCACCCCTGTAATCCCAGCACACTGGGAGGCCGAGGGGGGTGGATTCCTTGACCAGCCTGAGCAAGAGTGAGACCCCATCCCTACTAGGAAGCTAAAACTAGAATAGAAAATCTAAAATAAAAACCAAAAAACTTGCCAGGCGTTGTGGCAGGCACCTGCAGTCCATCTACTGAGAAGGCTGAGTCAGGAGGATCGCTGGAGCCCAAGCGTTTGAGGTTGGTGTGAGGTAAGCTGATGCCACAGCACTCTACCCAGGGTGACAGAGTGAGACTCTCACTCCAAAAAAAAAAAAAAAGAAGAAGACGAAAAAGCCTCAGCTGAAAGCTCTGCTGATGCTTTTATCATTTTTTCTTTTTAATTAGTAAACTTTTATCTATTAGAACAGCGTGAGATTCTCAGCAAAATTAAGCAGAAAGTACTACAGAAATTTCCCCCAGCCACACAGCTTCCCCATCTACTGACACCCTCGCCACAGTGGTCCATTCCAGCAGTCAGGAACCCACACTGACACCTCGTCACCCCAAACCTGACCCAGCGGCGTCGCATGGGGGGAGCTCAATCACTCCTCGTTTCACTGCCCTCTGACTAAAGCCCCAGGACCGGTCAGGGGCTGACGGAGCAGGAGTAAGTACCATGCAGTTCCCATCCTAAAGCAGTTACAGAACCCAGAGAGGGCAATCTCAGGAACGCAGGCCTCCAGCGCAAACCCACAGGTACCCTACTCACTGCGGCATGCCTGGACCACACAGAGGGTGCTGCTTGGCTTTTTCTGCATAACAAAGCACCCATTTATTTAGCTCCTGATCCCGTAGGTGGCCAATTGGGCGGGACTCAGCAAGGCTCCCTCATGTGTCAGCCTCAGGCAGGTCAGTGGGTGGCGCTGTGGGGACAGTTCCCTGTCAGCTGGGCAAGTGGAGCAGGTGGCCCAGGCCCCACCCCAGGGTTCCTAGAGCAGACACAGGGCAAGCCCCAGGTACAAACCCTTGTCAAACACTTGGGTCAGGGCTGCTCCTGGCCCCCAGGTGAAAGCAAGTCATGGGGCCAGCCGGATTCAACAGCCAGAGGAAGACTCTCCCTCATGCTGGGAGGAGCTCTAATAGATGGGCATAAATACGGAACGGGAAGCATCTGTGGCCACTTTCGCCATCTGCCCATGTGTGTACCTGATCTGAAAGGAAACAGAGGCAGGAGAATGGTCCCAGTCCCTCTCTCGTCAGCTTGTCTTCCCAGCTCCGCCTCCTCACTCCTCTGCAGGGGCCGCGCCCCTGGTCCCCCTGTGCCTTTGCTGGTGCAGCCTCCCTAGCAAGCCCCATCCATGCACACCTCCAACTCCGCACTCAGCCCTCGACAACTGCTCACCTGCGCCATGTCCTTCTCTCCTCGCAGGTGAGGCACTTCCCCCACGTGTCGACCCCATGGCAGCCAACATGCAGAGCTTGTTGAATGCATATCTCAGTGAGAGAATGGAGAGACCATTTTATACAAGGTCTGGTGTTCACGGTCTGAATCCAGGAAACACACCCTCCACACTGTCATCATCATCCCCGAAGGTCCATGTTTGTGTAACCGCTCTCCCGCGATCCTTCCCAGCATCTGCGGCCAGCCGCCTGGGTGCACAGCTGCATGCAGCCAGGGCGCACATGTGTGGCTGTCCCTCCCCCTCGACTGTGGATTCTTTGCAGCCTGGTGCTGCAGGCCTTGTGTGCACATGATGCCCAGCCCGGATTCAGAGCCATGTGTGTTGAGTGCTTGCGGTGGCAGCACTGCGTGGCTCATCTCACTTAGTCCTGAGAACCGGCCAGCAGGGAGGCCCTCTCACTCAGGTGAGGAGACTAAAGCACAGGGAGGGTAAGTAAATCTCCCCAGGGCGCACGGTTTCTAGAAGCTTGGACTGGGGCCGGGAGCAGTGGCTCAAGCCCATAATCCTAGCAGTCAGGGAGGCCGAGGTGGGAGGATTGCTTGAGATCAGAAATTTGACACCAGCCTGAGCAAGAGTGAGACCCTCATTTCTACTGAAAATAGAAGAATTAGCCAGGCATTGTGGTGGGAGTCTGTAGTCTCAGCTGAAGGGAGGCTGGGAGGCTAAGGCAAGAGGATCACCTGAGCCCAAGAGTTTGAGGTTATGTGAGCTGTGATGATGCCACGGCATTCTACCCAGGGTGACAGAGTGCAACTCGGTCTCAACAATTAATAAATAAATAAAAGCTTGGACTTGGATTCCCACCCCGGTGGCCGTGGCTGGCCTCTAGGGCACTCACTTTTACCCACTTCACTTTAGCCCACACAGGAGCACAAAATCTGAGGACTTGAGGGGAGAACTGAATTGGTTATTCAGAGTTAATTTGTCCCATCCTTTTAGCCTAATTTCTGACTCAGCATCCCAAGACATGAA
The DNA here is from genome assembly GCA_963574355.1 of Loris lydekkerianus. NCBI lineage: Eukaryota > Metazoa > Chordata > Mammalia > Primates > Lorisidae > Loris > Loris lydekkerianus. The sequence goes on from CAUYPK010163937.1 coordinate 71,333, forward strand.
CTGGCTCCAAGTCTCAGCTCAGCCATACAACCCACAAAACCAGCCTTTCAAACCCTCGGCTCCTCTTCCGTGAGATAGGCTATTGTTATGGATGATGGAGAAAGAGCTCCTGGGAGCAGCAGGTTGCCCCACTGCCCAACCATGGTTCTCCTGGGGCAGCTCCACTGTCCGCTCTCCTGTAGGAGAGTCAGAGTGCACACTGGCCACGCTTGGATGGTCTAGGGCAGTGGTTTTCAACCTTCCTAATGCCACAATGTATTTTCATTGTTAAAAAGGGGTTGTGACCCACAGGCTGACGCTCAACACAACCAGCAGAAAAGCCAAAGAGGACAACAGTGACCAGTTTTTGAGTCAGTCGGCACTGCACACGGACTTGGCCATTTTGTTTTCTTTCTCAGCTGAAGTGATTGATTCTTTCGGCACCACAGGGACACCTGGACTGGACACCAAAGTATCCGATCGGTTCCATCAAGCCCCGTGTCAGGCAGCCCAGCATCAACCCCAGTGCCCAGATGGTGTCTTTCCTCTCAGCTGGGTTGGGAAGTGGTTGAACCAGTTAAACCAAGTTGGTGAACAGGTGCAAACCAGCTATTTAACTGGAATCAGAGATTTTTTGTTATTTTTCATGCACCTATGCAAGATAGTATATCAGCCCTACCCTGTCCGTGACTCGTCATCACTGTCCAATAAAAGATTCACTGTCCAATAAAACCAATTCTTTCCCTAGGAGCCACCATCCAGGGGAAGTAAAGTGAACAGAAAGTGACTGATATTGGGCTGAGGTTTGCCCAGTTCCAGCCTCCAGTTCCGACCAGCGTGGCATGTGCACATGTGTCAAGGACACATTCTCTGTGGCCCCTTCCTGGTGTGCCCTCTGCCACTCTACCAAAAGCCCCCTACTTTTCTCAGGCTTCCACTTAGAAGCCTGCCCAGGTCCCTGCCACCCTCCTCTCAACTCTTGGGTCACTGCACCCTTGGTTTGCCCAATCTCTTAGGAGGGGACACAGCTGCCCTGTACTGAAGCTGTCCCATGCTCAAACAGACAAATAAGGCCTTTTTTAGGTAACCCAAAGAATGCATGTCTACTTTATATTACTAGGTAAGCAAAACAGAAGTCCCGTGCTTCTGTCTTGGTTCTGTCTTTGCTATCCTTTGGTCTGTGCACACGTTTGCCTGTCTGGATATTTGACTGGTATTGTCTTGTTAACCACTTCCTCAGGGCAGGAATCCTGCTCTCCCTCCCTCCTCAAGGACCTCGGCTGCAGTGGGCGCTCACAGCCCATTGCGTTGCCATTTTTGGTGATGAGAGTTCACAAGGCTGAGGCCATCTCAAGCCCAGACACACTGCCAATCAGGACTCCGGGGCCCTTGAGGAGGAGTTTATTCTGGGCAATGTGCACCCGCACCCCAGTGAAGCGCCTGCTGTTGAGCACCTGTGCCCCAAAGGGCTCCCCTCAGAGAAGTCTCACAGAGCAGCCTATGAAATCCACAGCTCAACATCTGTGCTGTGCCTGACCCCATGGGGACATGGAGGGGGGCGAGCTAAATGACTGGTGGCCTTGACGACCTCCTCTTGAGAAACTTGCCTCTCACAGGTGTCATAGACAAGGGAAGCCCAAAGGCAGAAATGAGAAGAGGGTGCTGGAATGCACCTGCGGGTGCCTCTGCTCCCACCTCAAGATCGTCCCTTGCCCCTTGAGAATCAGATCTTGTTCATACATTTATTCTCATCCTACAAGTACTCTCGGAGCACCTGCTATGTGCAGGCCGCCTTCTGGACTTTGCAGCTCACAGCCCTGACTGCCTGGGGCTTCCAGTCTCTTGGGCGTATAAGCACACCAGTTGGTGAATAAGCCAGATTTCAGGGAGTAGTGCTGACAGCAAATGGGAGACAGGATAGGGTGATGTGGTGGGGGAGGGGAGGTCCTCTACTGTGAGGGGTCAGAGAAGACCCTCTGAGAAGAGAAAATGTGAGCTGAGACCTAACTGATAAGATGGAGCCAAGCAAAGACAGGGGCAGAGGGAGCAGTGAGTGCAAAGGCCCAGGGGCAGGAAGGAGTTTTGCATATTTGAAAAGCAGAAAGGAGGCACCTTTCTGGAGTCTGGTGGGATGGTGGTGTGAGATGCAGTCAGTAGGGGCAGGGGCAGATCACAGAGGTCCTCTCATGCACGATGGGGAACCAGTTACTCTAGGAGACATAGGACAGGGTTGGAGGGCTGAGTTCACCAGGGTCTTTATAAAGTAAAGCATGCTAGAGCTGGGCCAGGGCTGAGCATGGCCCCAGGACAAGGTCTAGAAAAGATCAGGGTAGAAGGCAGATTCAATGACTATAGTTAATTCAACAAACACCTTCATTTTCTCCCTTTAAAATGGTTTCACAGCTAGGCATCTGTGGCACTGTCTTTCCCAAGCTGCAGATGCCCCTGTGCTCACTGTCCTCCATGGGTGCCAACACCTGGTTCTCCATGTATGCCTCCCCCGCCCCACCTCCATGCCACCTACCTCCCTCACCAGTGGCACAGTTCTGGCAGGAGGGGCTGTAGTTCTTTCAGCCAAAATGTCTTTACCAAGCACCTATGACTGCCCAGGCTCTGGATGAGGTCACAGCCACGGCCTGACTTCAGGAGGGTACACGTTTGTAGGAAAGCCAGACACTGACCAAATAAATACTTATGTACATGTGTCGTTTGAGCCCAGAGGAGTGTGAAGGAAAAGACTGGGGTGCTAGGAGAGCTTATTTCCAGGGCCTGGTGCAGACGAGGGCTTAAGGAAGGCAGCTTCTAATCTGAGATGCCAGTGCCCGGTGGAAACTAACTATGGAGACAGGAGAGGTGAGGGGTAGGGAGCAGGTTTCCCGCAGGGGACAGCATGTGCAGAGCCCCAAGGAGAGAGCTTGTTGAACAGGACAGACCTGTCTCCTGCCCTCATGGTGCCTACAGCCTACCAAGGACAAGAAATAAGTTCAAGTTCAGCCTAAACCCCAGGAACTAGCTCCTACCACCATGACTGAGGCGTACATCTGGCCTGGGTGTCCAAGTCCCTCCTCAGAAGGAGACAATTGTTCCTTTAAAATATATATATATATTTTGGGCAGGGTAGATAGAGGTTCACAGCACCAGGCTCACATGAGCCCAGGGTCCTTCCAGAGCTTTAGAAGTAGAAGCTCTTTTTCATCTTCTTTGGGTTCACCCTGCCCTAACTGGGCCTCCTTCTGCTCATCTCTCAAAAGGGCAGAGCAGCCTGACCCAATGAACAGGTATTTCCTGGGAACTGGATAAGACAATGGTCATGAACACACTTTAAAATGTACACTAAAAAAAAAAAAAACAAAAAAAAAAACAGCTGGATAGTTGGAATGAAAAGGCACAGAGGCTATGGTGTCTTTTGATGACTAGGGCTCCCTATTCACTCAAGAGAGAAATCCTCAGTGGAAACAAAAATCATTACACTGTCAACTGTTTAGGAGCACAGCTTTTAGAATGAGAGCAAAGTAATGCTGGGCAAATGACCCTACCTTTCTGAATGTCAGTTTCTACATCTGTAAAATGGGAATATGAGCATGTCCCCTCCATAGGGTAAGGTGAGGATTAAATAAAATGCTGCAGTATCACTTTGAGAATACTGTAAGGTACTGGTTATCACGATTTTGATCTGATTTCCCTCGGATCCAGCATTTCTCAGATTGGCAGAGCTACTGGTCCAGAGCCACCAAAGTGCCACGCCCCTGCACCTCAGTATCACAACAATGTCAGGAATCAGGGTGTGAGCAAGTGAGGGAATGGGGGGCCCAGGAAACCCCACCTCAAGAAAGCTGAAGAAAAAGGTTGATTTCAAGTTCTTATTCCAGAGAACCTGGGCTGCTCCCCATCTGGCCTGGCCTCACTGCCATCCCCTGGCTCAGGGCTCCCCGTGGAGCCAGCCTCAGGCAAAATCTGCTGCAATAGCTTCCAGAGCCAGAAACGGGGAGAAATGTTGGAGGTGGCAGCTGGGCCCACCGTGCTGGACACCTACTGTGGAGGACAGTCGCAGCCATTAGGTCTACAGCAGAGTGAAGGGGACTTCAGAGGCAAACAGAAAGAATCAGGACTCAAGTGCTTACTGTTTGTTAAAATCAGAGTGAGAAGCTAACCTTGTTAAGGAGACTGCGCGTGCTCTCCAGACCACAGCAAGACAGTTTGAAATACAGATGGGACAAAGGACATAAAACCTGAGGAAACAATCCTGGGTTTTGGGAGACAGGACTGTGACTGAGGCATGGTGCATGTATGCGTGTGTGCCTGGTGTGTGTATGCATGAGAGCCTGGTGCATGTATGCGTGTGCATAGTACATGTGTGCGTGTGTGCCTGGTGTGTGTGTGCATGGTGTGCGTGTGTATACTGCATGTGTGCATGTGTGTGCCTGGTGTGTGTGCATGGTGCATGTATGTGTGTGCATACTGCATGTGTGTGTGTGTGCATGGTGTGTGTGCATGGTGCATATATGCGTGTGCATACTGCATGTGTGTGTGTACATGGTGTTTGTGCATGGTGCATGTATGTGTGTGCATAGTGCATGTATGCGTGTGCATAGTGCATGTGTGCTTGTGTGCTTGTGTGCATGGCGTGTGTATATAGTGCATGTGTGCTTGTGTGCCTGGTGTGTGCGTGCTTGTGTGCATGGTGTATGTGTTCATAGTGCATGTGTGCATGGTGCCTGTGTGCGTGTGTGTGCATGCATGTGTGTGCATGTGTGCTTGCATGGTGCGGTGTGTGTGTCTGAGTGTGTGCATGGTGCGTGTGTGTGTGTGCGTATGTGGGTGCATACCGGGAGCTGGGCACATGCGTGCAGGTGCTGGAGCACGTGTGCTGGGAGTGGCAGTTTTTCCAAATGTGACCTTGGAAGGTGGTACACACTCTATCTCAAGCAAATGCTCAAGGCGAAAGGGTCTTGGTGGACTTTGCTCTCTCCTTCCGTCCATCTCTGCTCTAGCTTTTCTTCTCTCCTGTCTGACTCTCTCTCTGTCTGCATTTCTGTTTGTCTGTCTCCCCCTCTCTGGGTCTCCTTCTCTCTCTGTGTCCTTCTCACTTTCCTTGGGGTCTCTGTCTCCATCTCTCCACTCTTGCCTGTGTCCCTGTCCCCCCGTGTGTCTCTGTCCCCTTCTCTCTCTTCCTCCTATCACTCTTTGTGTCTTTGGGACGCCATTCTTCTGTCTCTCCCTCCCCGAGTCCCCCCTCATATCTCCACTGAACAATTCTGTCTCTTCCTTCTTCTCAGTAAGTTCTTTTTTCCTCAGTCCCCTCAGGTGCCGCCTCCTCCTTTACGCTAGGTGCTGTCTTCCAAAGGAGTGGAAGCCTCCGTTGAATATTTAATTTCCAGTTCAGCTCAGCAGGGGCAGAGAGTCAAGCCACATTATGTCCTGGCATATCACACGCTCCCACCAGCCCTGGTGAAATTGTTCTCTTTTCCACCTCAAATGGTGACTGGGCTGTTCCCATGAGAAGCAGCCGCATTTCAGGTCTGTTTTCATAGTTTGATCCCAGAAATTTCAGGCAGGGTTCTCACCTGCCCAGAAAGTGTGTCCGGGACTCTGGTGAGGGTCAGTCAGCTTGGGCTTCCCAAGGTTCCCATTAGTGCTCATTATTTTGTTCTGTTCTGTTCTAAGAAAGAGTACTTACTAGTTTTTAATTGTATTTAGCTCTGGTTACAACTAGAAACTAGTTAGTCTTTAAAATCTGAAACCAGTATAAGTCCCTTGATTATTCAGGTGAATATGTATACGCGTGCACACTGACACACACACACAAGCAATCCTTAACGTTTCACAGATGTTTAGGATGTGAGGCACATAGAAGTTAGATACCGTGCCTATTCCAGCCCTCCCACTCTGGTGTCCCAGCTCCTGAGCTCTGCCCTGTGCTGGCCCCGGCTGGCCACCGGCCCTCCTGCAGCATGCTGTGCTCGCCCTCAGTTCCTGGGACACTCAAGCCCTTCCCTCCCCAGGGCTTTGGGGCTGGGCTCCCTTCCCCACTTTTCTACAGGGCTGTTTCCCTCTCCTTTTCTCAGCTCAAACACCATCCTCAGGGCCCTCCCTGATCGCCCCCAGGAAGGGAGCCCTTCCTGCAGGTTGCTGAAGACTTCACACTACTTGTTTCCTTCCCAGCTGACTACCTGGCACTCTCATTGGTGTTTTGTATCAGTATTCTTGGCTACTGCCTCTCTTTCCTGCCCTGGACAGAGACCTGACTTGCCTTGTTTACAGCGATGATCCCGACATCCAGAATAGAGTCAACGCTACAGAAAAATGAGACAAATTAGGAAATGCAAAAAGGGTGAGTTTTGAGCTGGTACAGATCAGATGAGTGAGAGGTCGGGGTGTCATGGGAGCACAGGATTATTGAGCACAGGGGGACAGAATGTGGTGTGCAGCACAGCACATGGCCATCCTGTGCCACACTGCAGGGGTCATGTTCACAGGAAAGACTGAGGATGTAGATGAGCTGAGGTTAAGGGCCTTCAAGGCCAGGCTGACCGGTAGGGCACGGGGGGCTAGGGAGGGAGCTAGAGGGGTGGCATGACACCCAGTCTGGTCTGGGGAGCCTGGCCTGGCGGGATGGTGGGGCAGGGAGAGCCCGGGGCAGGACACTTCTTAGGACCTCAAGGAGGCTCTTCCTAGCAGAAGAGATCCGGGAGCCTGGGGAAGAGGCAGGGGTGGGGAAGAGGAACTGAGGGGAAGGAGCTTCCTGCCATCTGAAATTGCCCAGATGCATTTTCTAAAAATCAGAGCAGGTCGGGATCTTTGTTTTCTATTTTTCCTCCTGCCCACTTCAGGGCCATGAGGAGTAGATTGTGTTTCTAAACACATCACAAGAATCTGCAGTGGAAGTTGGAAGAATAACCCCAGGCTTCTTGGTCTAATTCTCAAGGTCAACTGATATCATTAGAATAACATGAACTCAATTTGAGTTACAGCAGGGAAATCACGTTAGGAAATATGGGTCACTCATCGCTGAGTAATGAAGCTGTTACCTCGCGCAATCGGAACGCGATCGCTCAGAAACCTGTCACCCGTCCTCGTCCCGTTGTAGGCTGCCTCTTAACAATGGAAGTGCCCACGAAAACCAAAGCCCACCTAGACAGGGAAGATTGAGCGGATGGTGCTGTTGCCTATAGCCCCAGAACTGGCCAGAAAGAAGGGTCAGGTGTCCCAGAACAAAGGATGGATTTGCTCCCATTGGTTTTCATTGAGAAGCTTTCTGTATGGCTCTTGAGATTTTCTTTAAAGGCCACAGTAGGAAATGGGCAAAGGGAAGAGCCCTGAGGTCACAGAAGAGGCAAAATCCAGTACTGGTTGAGGAGATACACACCAGCGCTCAGCACACAAGAGCTGGGAGGCAAAGGAGCCAGTGCAGAGGGTAGGGTGACGACTCAGATGGTAAACAGGTACTATGGGTCGGACTACATCCACAAGGCAGAAGACACCCCCACTTTGTAGCAGGGACTGCCCTGCTCAGCTGGAAAGTGCCCTCCACATGGCAAGATCTCCCAAATCTCCCAAGGAGAATTTATATACAATTTTCCTTCTTTCAGAAAAGTGGGTTGGGCACGGTGGCTCACATCTGTAATCCTAGAATTCTGGGAGGCTGAGGTGGGTGGAGTGCTTGAGATCAAGAGTTCAAGACCACCCTAAGCAAGAATAAGACACTGTCTCTACTAAAAATAAAATTAAATTAAAAAACAGCAGGGCATAGTAGCAGGCACCTGTAGTCCCAGCTACTCAAGAGGTCGAGGCAAGAAGATTGCTTGAGCTCAAGAGTTTAAGGTTGCTGTGAGCTGTGATGACACCACCAGGGAGACCAAGTGAGACTCTGTCTCAAAAAAAAGGGCAGCACCTGTGGCTCAAAGGAGTAGGGCACCAGTACCATATGCCAGAGATGGCGGGTTCAAACCCAGCCCCAGCCAAAAAGAAAAAAGAAAAAAAAAGAAAAGTGACAACTCACTAAAAATACTTTTGGTGCTGCAAATTTTCAACATACAGGGTTAAATGAGACTCTGCCAGAGATGTGAGATCCTGTGTCAGGAGATCACAGCCTCCCAGGCCATCCTGAGGGAGGCAGGGGAGCTCTGACCCAAAGCAAACCTGGACAAGGGCTCAAGCCCCTGCAGTGGATACCATGGGGCCCACCCCACTGCAGGGACTGAACTCCCTGTCAACTGCTGCTTTGTCGCATCTGGGGCTCTCTTCTTGGCTGAGCTACTCTCTAGCCTCAGCCTAGAGACACGTCCCACATGGACAGGCCCACCCTGGTTAATGTTGGGGGACTGGTATAAAGGCCTAGCTTCTTTTCCCTAATTTGGACCATCTCTGAATGATCTTCCAGCTCCAGGACTCCCAGGGGCATTGAAGAGGCCTCGGTGTGACTACATTGAAGAGGCCTTGTTGTGACTCCATCACAGCCTGTCTGCCCCTCTGCCATCCCTGACTCCCTCTCTTCCTGCAAGGCTGATCCTGTGTGCCCATTTCCATCTGGGAGCCTGCTTCCCAGGAAACCCAGCTGGGACACACTCTTAACCCTAACATCCGCATCTGTCCCGTGGAGAAAGGCACCACCGCGTTGTCCTGTGAGGATGTGGTGCGACGAGGCAGCTGGGCTGGGAACACAGCAGGGCCTCCACAGCTCTGTGCTGTGGCCGCAGATGTAGTACATTAAGAAGGCAAGAAATACACAGCCACTGCCACAAACTCCCTGGGATCTGTTCCTCTAAACCCAGGCTTCTCAGCCTTGGGTCTGTGGACATTCTGGGCCAGGTAATTCTTTGTTATGGAGGATGAGGGGCTTGTCCTGTGGGCTTCAGGATAGTTAAAAGCCTCTACTCACTAGATATCAGTACCAACCCCCAACTGCATGAACCAAAAATGTTTCTAAATGTTGCCAAATGTCCCCTGAGAAGCAAAATTGCCCCCAGTTGAGAAGCACCATTGTAATCATTTAAAGATTCTTGAGCCACAATGGAGAGCGAGGCACACTTTGGGGCCAAAAGTTGACCAGGGGGCCTTTCCAGGACCCTTTCCCAGAGATCCAGGGATGTCGAGTCAGGTGGGTAGGGGGCGATGGGAGGAGCCCCTCAAGGGGGTGGGACCCTGCTTCAAGTTCCAGGCGCTCATGGTGTGATCCAGGCAAACCCGTTCCCTTGCCGGTGGACAGTGGAGATGCCACTTGCACTCCTGCCCACCTCCCAGGGAAGTTCTGCCATGTTGACAGAAGTAAAGGCGAATGTGTGAGCACAATGGCACTGATTCACACAAACACTCAAGTCACCCAAATTCAGCTGTGTGAGCTTAAGCCAAAGAGGCCGACAGAGGGGCCTTCCCTGACCCTGTCACCCTCCCCTTGCCCCACCAGCCCAGGGAAAGGACGCCACAGCTAAAACGTCCAAGAAACAACAACAACAACAAAAAAAGTGAAATTCTCTGGACCCACCAAGCCCTAATGATTTACAGGATTTTCAAATCCATTTTATCATACTACAGGGGATTCACCATATATGACAACTTGCCAAACCTTGTATAGGATGTGACTGGCTTTTGTTTTTTACTCCAAAAAAGATGAATAAAAAGCACATCAAAGAAAGTCATGCCAGCTTGATGGAGCCATTCCACCAGCAGTGAGCGGCAGAAACAGGAGGAAGAAAAGTTCGCCGGTGAAACACCTGGTGGAGATAGCGTTGCAGGCCCCCGCCACCTCTCCACCGCCCGCCCTCCATCCCGCCCTCCCCGGAACAGAAGGGAAGCAGCAAGATCCTGAAATAGCCTCACTCCCAACGGTGAGCCAGGAAGCCACCAGCCCCAGGACTGAAAGCCATCATACAGTTGACACAGGGGGCCTAGTGCAGGCGGTGTCATCTGCTTCCAGGGCCTTGCAGCCTCCCACGCAGCGTGAGAGGGGAGGCTGGCTGGGGTCTGCCAGGGGTGACCTCCCTGGGGACATCCAGGAAAGGCAGGAAGAAGGCCAGTGATTAGTCGTTCCAGGGCAAGTGGCTTCTTCACCCCACCCCCCACTTCTCTGAAAGCCCCCACTCTGTCCCAGACCACATGACTAGTGGGGCCTACAGATTTTTTTCAGGGACCATTAAACATGCTTGAGATCCAAAAAGAAAAAGAGTCATGACTCTAAAATAGAAGAGAACTGTAAAATCAAAATCACTAATGATTTCAAAAGCAAGATCCTAAAATCCTTTTCATGTTTTTAAACAAAATAATTATACAAAATAATTGCACTCCATGTAAGCTGAGTAGATTTTAACATATTGGTCTAATATGGAAAAAGGTCCCACACAAGGCTCCAAGTGATCCTCCCAAAACCTACTCCCTTCTCCTCCTGGAGGTAAATTTCTTTTCTCTTCTGTGTCTAATTGGGACAGTGAAGCAGACCTCCCAGCCAGTGCTCTTCTAGAATCTGTGGAGTGGTCTCAGGGACCCCAGGAGACAGCCCTTATCAAATCAGTCTCTGGAGCTGTCAGTATTTTGGCACAGATAAGAAGTCCGAAGTGCATCTAGGAGCGAGTTCTACACTCCTGTCTCCCCGTCCCCGAGTCATCAACTGCTTTCACTTCTGCGAGTTTGGTGGCAGATTCCAGGTTAAGAGTTAGGAATGGGGTTCTGAGCCAAGCCTTGCCCCCTGTCTTTCTTAGACAAAGGAAACGTAATTGTTTCTGAACTAACATTGCTGCCCCAAACAGAGAAAACCAGGATAGACAGAGAGGGCCACTTTTATCAAGAAATAAAAACTGAGAAAAGCATCTTTTCTTGTGAAAGATATCTATTCAGTTCTTTGCGGAAGAGAAAACTATCCTCGGCGATTTCAGAGGCAGATAAAGCATGCCTATACCTTCCATCTTGACGTCCTGTTACCCTCTTTTCTCCTACCTGCAAGCCCTATGCTAGGTCCATCCCGATTCTGACTCTCCATGATTCTCTGCTGCACTGTGTCCCCCAGGAAATCACACGTGGCGGATGGAGGGCAAATGGCTGAGAAACACAGGCAGCCCCTGCCCACTGCCTGCTAGATCCCCCAGTTGGCAGAACCTCTCTCCACAGGCGGTGGGCAGGGTTGTGTTTATTATGCAATTAACGAAGAACAAAGGAAGTGGCAGGGGGGGTTGGGGATGGTGCTTGTGGCTTTTGGGGACCAGAATTCCTGCCTGGCCTGGATCTATTGGCTCCAGGTCTGGGAGGTGCAAGGGGTGTCAATGCCCTCAATCATCTCACAGCAGTCTGCGTCTTTTTTGGCCAGGTCACCAGCTGCAGCAGATGGGCCCTTTACTCCAAAAGAGAAGCAGGGGGCAAAGCTCAGCCCAAATGCAGCTCAGGGTGCTATTGAGGGGCCAGCAGACCAAGGGATTCCCCACCATGCACATGTCAGAGAACAGCCCCCTACTGGTTCTTTATGCCATCTTCGAAGTGGGGCAGGGGTCCGTGCACCCCACACTTGGACGGGGCAGACCCTCACTCACAAAAACAGGAAGATTTGAGGGGTTTGGGAGGTGTTGATACAGCAGAGAGGGCTCCACGTTACCCATGGTAAACAAAGCAAATTATATTTACTTCCACAGGAGCTGGAGATTTTGACAGCAAAGAGAGACTTATGGTAGAGTTGTTGCTGCATTTATATTTAATAAATTTAAGAGAGAGATGAAATAGACTTTAGCAAGGTTAGTGAAATATTTATAAAAGCACACCGAAGCCATGTAAGGGAGAGAGAGGGAAATAAAACAGCTCGCATGTGGGATCAAATCGAGCAAGCCAGCTTTTAACCTGACAGCTCCCTGTGCTCTGCGGGCGAGAGAACTGCCAACGGGCCGCAGATGCACCACACCTGAGCTAGCCGGGAAGGCGAGGGAGGTCCGGGGAGAGGAGGGCGGGCTGGGGACGGGTGTGTGTGCACAGGCACAGCCAGTTCCATGCGGTCCAGGCATCTGTCACACCTGTCCAGCTGCTCAGGTGCACCTGGCACCTTGCAATGCCAGCCAGAGCACATTCTCCTGGCCCTGGCCTGGGTCCAGTCAAGCCTATGGCCTGGTAGGAGCATATGGGGCTCCGAGGGGGCCTCAGACAGCTGGGGGATGAACACTGGGTTCCCATCTCTCAGAGGGCCAGTCTGCCTTTGAGCCACTGTCCGAGGTCTGGTTTTAGGATGAGAAGACTGACAGATTCGTAACATTTTTTAAATGCACAAATACGGGTACTATATAGTTATGGTGGAAAGATTTAAAAAAAAACAAAACAGATAAATAAAAGTGAATATGAATTATGCACCCCATCCCTTGCTCTCAACCACTGCTGACATTTCTAGATGGCATGCTAGCCTGTCAAGGCATGGTCTCAATAGTACGTAGGATCACATCAGAGCAAACTCTACTCACTCTTGGTGTGTGTGTCACAGAACGCACTGTCTATGGCCTGTCCCTTCCCCTACTCTCAGCTGGGGATCCTTTGTCCTTTCCCTGTTCTGTAGGCCCGTTGAAATCCTTTCTCCCCACAAAGACATTCACCGTGTCTGAGTCACCACATTGTGGTTTGTCCTAGATGGCCGTGTCTGTGGACCGTACGGTGTGTTGGTGTGTCCACCTCCCACATTTGCCCATCCCCACAAATGATCCTGTGTGGGCTTTTATTTCTCTCTCCACCTCCACTGAATAGCCCAGTAAAGCTTCAGGCTCAACACCTAACACCCTGCACTGCCCTAAAAACGTCTAGCTTCAGCAGTGGGAGAATGATTCCTGCTCCCCTTAGGGAGTTGTCCTCCCAGATAAAGTTGTTGACCCTTCTGCTTTGCAGAAATCAGTTTGCAAAAAAACAATTTGCAGAAAACCAGTTCATCAAATAACTGGATGACTCAGCTCTGAAGGATGTTTCCGGGTTCTGTCCCCAGCTTTTGCCTCTGCCTCTACATGTGAATACAAATGCTTTCCCCAAACTCTGTCTCCCCACCTGGCCTTTGAACTTAAAATGACTGCAGAGGACTCTGATAAACAGAATCTAAAAATGTATCTGATGGTTTGCTTAGCAAAATAGCTCAACAAATTTTCTGCACATTGGCTTTTGCAAATCAACGCAGATCCCCTTCTGGGCTGTAGGGACGTTCTAGGGTCATCTCCCTGGCCCCCGAGGCCTGAGTCCCCCATCACCGTCTCCATTGTGCAGCTGGTCTCAGCCTCCTCTGTTCAGGTCTCATCATGGGTCACATTTTCCTGCTTCTTTGCATAGCTGGTAATTTGTAAATGGATGCCGGGCATAATGAATTTTATCTTTATGTATGCTGGATATTCCTATAAATATTCTTGAATTTTGTTCTGGATGCAGCTAAAGTTCTTGGAAACAGATTATTGGGGGTTTCATGAGATCAGACAATTAAGTTCATGAACTCATCTTACAAAAAGTGCTGCATACCTCTTAGCTGCATATCACTATGGTCACCTTTGAAGTATTCCCTTCGGGAAGCTATGCACCGACACCAGCGCCTAGTCCACTCTTGAAAGAAATTTTGGAACTCTTTCCAGAACGGATCATCAAAGCTATTGTTGTACAGGTTCTGACAGTGAAGTTCTCAAACTCATCCAGGAAAGAGCGCTTTGAAGGATGGATTAGGCACTGGCATGGGTGCGTAGCTTCCCAAGGGAGTACTTCAAAGATGTTCAGCAATGAGGTACATAGCACTTTTTGTAGGCTGTGTTGGTGAACTTAATTGTCTGATATCATATTCTCAAGACTCACTGGGGCCAGACCCAAGTAGTGCTCAGTCTAAGGCTAATTATCCCCCATTACTGAGGCAAGATCCTCCTGAATGCTCCGACCAATGCCCCGTGAATTACAAAGTCCCCCATTCTGGCTAGCCGGGCAGACACTGCGCCCCACGTGAACCTGGGTACTCTTCCCTTGGATCCTTTGGAAGGTTCGTCCTCAGGGCTCAGGCAGTTTCCTCACACGCCTGTGCTCACTGACATTCTCTCTCAGCGTAGCTCTCGCCTCAAGTCCTCTTTCCTGCAAACTCTAGCTACCTTCGGCTCCCAACTCTTTGCTCTGCCTCCTCAACTTGGGGAGTCTGCCCATCTTCCCCTGGGCTGTTCCTTCTTGTGCCATAGCCTGGAAACCCACTCAAGACAGTAAGCTGGGAAAATCATAAGGCTCACCGCATTTGATTGCCATTTCTCAAGGAACACTGCCCTTCATTTCTTAATGTCCAATGTCTTACAAACCACTGTTTCATATATTTTGTCCAGTTTTTCCTTTCTTTCAAGCAGGAAGGTAAATCTTTTTCATGTTACTCCATCTTGGCTGGATGTGAAATCTCCCTCATGAACAGGTAATGACTCTTTGTGACTCAGCCCAAGTGTCACCCCCTCCAGGCAGCCTTTCCTGACAGCCCACAGACCAGGCTAAGTGCTCCAGTTACAGGCATCAACAGCCACAGTGCCTCCTCTGTGACAGTTCCTACCCATCTGCATTCTATGGACTGCATTCTACTAGACTGCAGGCTCCTAAAAGCAGGGAACCTTGTATCTTGCTCACTGGACTCTGTCTGGCACAAAACAGGTACTTGATTAATGTTGACAATTTTGAACATGTTTTTGCTCCACATGATTAAAACAGTGTTATCAGGTATTCCTTTGTGTCTAGTCAGACCCTGGAAACAGGGACTTTTCATCTAGAAAGGTAAGGGTGTGAGGTGCACCATGCTCCTGAGGCAGGGTGTTAACTCACTTTGATGTTTGAAGATCCTAGAAATCACAGTTGGCAGCTGCCCGTGCGGCAGAGCCAGTTCAATGTAAGGACTGCAGACAGAAAGAGGGAGAAGGCTGAACAGGGCAGGGAGTCTGGTCTCAGCATGCAAGGCCTGTGGACATGCAGCCATATTGGTGTCCCCAAATTCTAGGCTTCCCAATCCCCCAAGGTGCTGGCCAGGGTCCCCAGCCCAGGTAGTTAGGGAGTGAAGCAAGTTTGCACAATGACAGTATTTCAAATGACATTCAAGTCTGTACTTGGTGAGGGGAAAAAACTCACTCTTTTTCAAAGAATGAAAAGGCTTCCCCACCCTGGCTTTCTCTTCAATGATGGCATTTCCATAAGAGAAACTGCTTGATAGGCCTGTTCCCTTTAAATTATTTCCTAACGACCCAGGCAGTCACAAGCCTGGCTGCCTCTCCTTGGCTTACCTTTCCTTTCAATTACTCCCCTTCTTCAGCTGAACAATGGCAGCATCTCAGCCCCTCCTGGCTGGGACTGCTGCAACTCCATGCCTCTGCGGCCAGGTGCCCAGGCTGGGTTCCGGCTTTGTTCCCCTGGCCAGACAGCCATCGTTTCATCTTCCCGTCTCCCCTTTCTGTGCCATTTAAACTTTAACCTGGTAGTAACTTTGCCCGCCTTGATTCCTGATTCAAAGGCTGGCAGATGAAAAGTCCTCCCCTTGGATGTGGCTTGAAAACTTCATCCTCAGTCTCTCTCTGTCTTTGAACTGCCTTGGAGCCTTTGTGCCTGGGCTGTTTTATTCTCCCTGGGATTCTAGCTTTCAGGCCTGGGGGCTTAGGAAAGGCAGCAATGGGGGCTTCCCAGTTGGGGCACTGGGGGGACCTCAAGTGCCCCAGGTAGGCAACTCATAAGCCCCTGCCACACACACACACACACACACACACACACACACACAATTGTCCCACCCCAGGGGCCAGGGGCCTGGATCTCAGGAGACCCATCTCTGGTCTGCAGAGCCAGTCCTCTGCCTCCACCCTGCCCCCTGCCCCCCATCTCAGCATCTCTTCACAAGCCCCAGACCCACAGCAACTTCAAGGCTTCTAGCCCCAGGTAGGTCTTCCAGAAACTTTTTCCTTTTCAATGCCAGGCAGGCCACTCACTGCTCTCAGATGTCAGGCAAGGCACAATGGGAGAACACTGCAATCACAGAAAAATTCAGGTAGTTGAGACTAAATGGGATGGGGGAGGGGGATAAAGCCCATAGCAGATGCAACTTTTCTTCCTCCTCCTCCTTCAAACAGGTCCTATATGGCTTGTCAAAGCGTCCGGTAGACCCCCACTTTGTTATACTTCCAGCTGTTTCATCATTTGTTTACCAAGAGCAGTCTCCGTAACACCCTGTCTCTGCTGACAGAGGTAAAGAAGATTGAAGTGAGTCAGTGAGTCCTCAAAAAGATGAGCCCACCACAACAAGGGTACATGGCACACCGTCTGGGTGCTGACACCACTACAACAGGGACTCTTCCTAACAAATGCAAACATTGTAAACTAATTATACCCTCACATTAATCTGAAATAAAAAAGGAAAAAGATGAGCCCACATCCCAACCCGGGAGTCTGTGAACATTACTTTTTTGGGAAAAGGATCTTTGTAGGTGTAAGAATCTTGAGATCACCCGCCCTGGATCATCCAGGTGGGCCCGGAATCCAATATCAGTTTCCTCGCAGGAGAGACACTCCCCAGAGGCAGAGATCACAAGTGACGAGGCCACAAGCCAGGAACGCCTGGAGCCGCTGGAAGTTGGACGAGGAAACGGACAGGCTGCTTACCCTGCAGACACCTTGATTTCGAATTTCTGCCCTCCAGCACTAGGAGAGAATAAATTTCTGTTGCTTTAAACCACCAAGCTAGTGGTAACGCAGCTTCAGGAAACTATTGCAAGTACACAAACGCCCCGAGAGAGCGCATGCGCCTACAGGTTTCAGCCAATCACGGTTGTCCCATGACCCCCGACCAGTGATTGGTTCAAGGGTGGGCACGTGGCCCCGTTCTAGCCAATGAGATGGGAGGGTAAGGGGTGCCAGGAGGCGGTGGCCTTCTTCTTTCTCTTCTTTACCAGCGAGCCAACACAGCCAAGCTGAGGATGATGGAAGAGGGAGAGACGGCAAGGGCCAGAAAGCCAAGCAAACAGGCAATGATGCGGCTCAATTCCCAGAGCTTCCTCTCAATTGCAAACCACCCACCAACATAGAATATGGGAAAATGCTTCCCAAAGGTAAACCCTGCAACAGGACCCTGGGGACCCTGAAGAGACAGCTTATGCCAAAATCGTATCTCCTGGAAATAGGATATATGTAGGTATTAGAGGCGGGAGGTAGGGGTAGGGCCACCGGGAGTCTAACAGCATGAGAGTTGGGGAAGCCTCCTGGAATAAAAGGCCTTCTAAAGTCCAAGCCAGGCAGACAAGCTCAGCTATATAACAAAGATTTGTACACGTGGCACAGAGGGGCCAGGATTCCACCCGGCATCTCAAATGTCACCTCTAAAGTTACCATACATAGGGAAAATAGGAAATTGTAACTAAAATGTACCTTTATTTAACAAAATATTTGTTACAGAATTTTACAAAGAGGTGGCCAACACATAGGGAATATTGTGTTCATATTTTATAAAATTACATAATGAATACCATAGAAACTCCATAGTTCATTATCTCCCTACACTGACCACCTCCTTAAGTTGACTTACTTTTAATAGACTGGACATGCATCACACAGGCCTAGTTCCTGAATTTGACCACTTCTGTATGTTGGCCAGTTTGTTACAGTCTCTTGGGTGGACAGCTTACAAAGGTTCTACTGTATTTTGCAAATAAAAATTCATTCAGCTACAATTTCCTACTTTCCCACTGAATAGTGGCATTAGCGGTGACTTTGAGATCCCTGTAATGGTTGGCACATACAGGTTTATCTTCTGACCTCACCCCCTAGATTCATATTCCAAGTCCTTGGGAGAGACAAAGGCTTCTCTGCAAAAATTTAACATGTGGTTTTCATTAAAACCCAAAAGACACTGGGGCCAAGCAGCATTGCTAGCTGTGGGGGACTATGTCACACAAAACAGCAAAGATACCAAGAATGTCCACTGTGGCTCAGGGCAGGGAAGGCTCCATCATGTGGGGAGCCTTTCATAGCTTGAGAGTGTCATGCATTCAGGAACCACTGTGAGGCCAGCAGAAAGGATGGCCCAAGGTGTGTCCAGCTGACATCATGGTGCCTGAGGCAGGTGCAGAACCCAGCTGAGGCACAGAGAGCATGGGACGGGCCTCCAGAGGTGGAAGCTGAGTAACTCCAACCACCTCCTATGCAGTGGACATACCTGAAGAGCTGGACAGAAAGGCCTTTTCAACTGCTACTTGGTAGTGGCAAACATGCCAGTGAGTTTACTTAAGACAAGCCCAGAGAGTTCCAAAAATAACAGGGTGACAGTTTGAGGGAATTTCTGCCATTCTTGTAATATTTATGAAAGGAAGAACCACATACAAATCCATCTTTGCTATGGATGCCCTCTGTGGTCCTAGGCTGGGTTGGCCGAGCAAGTGCATCAACTCAGGCCAAATGAACTGCCTTGAACCACCCCCTGGTTTCAACCCTGGCACACCTCAGAGTCACCTGGGGACTTGTAACAGACACCATGCCCAGGCCTTACCCTTGCCAGAGAAGCTGGAATCTCCAGACAGGGCCTGGGCTCCTATTTGTTCAAAGCTGCCTAGGAGATGCCAGCGTACAGCCAGAGTTGAGACCTGCCTGTCCTGCTGCACCTGCCCACCTTGTCAGGAAGCAGGACACAGCCCCAGCCTTCCCCAAGCTAGGGCCTTCGGTGTGCCCAAGGTCTAACATGGGAGGTCAGGCTTAGCAATGTTCAAGGACCTCCCCAGCTCTTCTGTGTCATGAAGGATCAGAGAGCATGAGACTTCTGCATGCTGAGTTAGAGGAAGAAGGCAGGGAGGCTACAGGGAACAAGGGGGGAGAGGGGACTGCAAAAGCCCCCCCCCCCCAGCTGCCCATGTGCTTGCTCCCCATTGCCAAGGCTGAGCCCTCTGCGGCACCCAGGCCCTGGTAGGGGAGTGGGGGTAGGATGGAGGGAGGGTGGAGGGGCCCGTCACGCACCTGTGCACAAGCCCAGAAACCAGTAATGGGCCTGCACAGTCGTTAGGCAGAGGACATGCCTTCTTACAGTGCCATCTAAACCACATTTAACTCATCATTTACATTTACTAACAGATGTAAACTCCCCTCAATGAGAAAGAGATGAGCCATAAGCACCCTTCTTCTGACTCACTCCAAGGAGGCTGGGCTTTAATTTCAGGGTGGATGACCTTCTGGAGAGCTTGGGGCCCGGTAATGGCCATTCATAGGTGATGATTACAGGTAAGATGGAAGGCAGGCAGCCCAAGTGTTCTCCTCGTGGGAAGCATTTCTCCACCAAAGGCTCCTTTCCACCCTGCAAGGTCTGTGTGCCCTTCACTACCCTGTGCCTGGGCTTCCCCAAGCCCAGCGGCTGAGGGACCCTGCTTCCGGATCGGTGACAGTGGCACCTAGACCTCCAGAGTAGAATCCATATCGATGGGAGAAGTGGAGGCCCCAGGGAGGCCTGGGGACCCCTTCAGGAACTCAGCCTATAGCTCAAGAGCCTGCTAAGGCAGAGCTGTAAAGAGCTGTCTACAGTCTGCAGAGATGCTTCTGTGCTGAAGGGAGCCACTCGCCACCTTGGAGCAGGGGTGGTGCTCAGAAAGGGCCTTTACCCTCGCTGGACAGCCATGGCAAAGGGAAGGATATAGCCACCTGTGAAGGTGACCAGGGGTATCCCCACCCCACCTGCCCCCACCCACCAAGTGTAACACATTCACTCTGGAGTGAAGGAGCATCAAGAGACAAGAAGTGACACCCCTTTCCTGTATAGGGCTTTGAGAAGTGAACCTTGCCTGAAAAGGACTCCAAGGACCCCAAGGGGCCTCACCATGAGGAAAGGGACCACCTGAACTGCTGAGCTCAGCTTTGCCTGTCTGGATGGCTGGGAGGGGAGGATGCTAGTTCTGACACAGCCTGGGGCCCACCCCTGGACCACTGCTGACCCAGCCGCTGTCATGGAGGGTGGGCTTCCGGAAGCATGACGGTCCTGCAAGTGTGAACTCAACAGTTGGAACCAGAGGAGGCCAGACACAGAGAAAGGGCCAGGGGGAATGCCCTCTTCCACCTGCTAGGGCTGGAGCAGCCAGGGCCTCATCCTCAGCCGACGAGGACACAATTGTCCGTAGCACCAGGCAGAGACCCAGAAGCTGAGCAACCTATTTTCACTGCACTGACTGGGGACCCCTGAAGGCCTGGCCCTCTTCACTCTGTATCCTCAACACCTTGTACATAATTAATAATTCATAGTGGGGAGTGAACGATGAGCAAATGACATATCTGAAACCCGTTTAATGTGCGGGCACATCTCGTTATCCACGTGTGTCCCCTGCTCTGTGGATTTTCCACAGCAAACACGTCCTCCTGGCTCCTAGCCCGCTCCTGGGCCATCCCACCCTCACTTTCTGTGAGCTCAAGGATTACAAACTAATCCTAATATATTTGCCTGACAAAAAATTAGGAAGGTAAATCTGCAAAAAAATAAAAGGTAAAACAAAATATTAATAAAAACCCAAGGAGAGTGCCCTCTAACCCTGGAGCAGAAAGGAAGGTGGTTTGGGCTTCTCGGTTCTGCAGTGTCCCTGTCTCAGCTCAATGAGGAGACAGGCCCTCCTCTCTTTAATAAGCAAGGCCAAAGGAAGAAAGTGACTGTGAAAAGGCAGCTGGACTTGGAATTCCACGGCAGAAGGGGCCATTTTACGTATCTTCCTGCTTTTAAAGCTTAGAATTTTAGATCCACTAGAAAGTCCAGCAAATGGTTAGATATTTCTATTGCAAGGGAATTTCCAATCCAATTCCAAGTGGCTTAAGAAAGAAAAAAAAAAAAAACCACAAGGCTGTGTGAGTGTTTGTGCATACAGAACTTATTGACTCAGGTAACAGAAACGTTGAGAGGTAGGTAGGACTGGCCAAATACAGTGACTTGAACAAAGGACTCTTTTTCCCATCCCTCCTTCACATCTTAAGGGCAAAAGTTCTCCAAATGGTGTTCCTGTCAGCAACCAGCTTCCATTCTCCCCACTCCATGGTCAGTGGCTGGAGGCAGGGGCTGGGGCCGGGAAAGGGCTTCTTCTAGTCCATGGAGCAAAAGTCCCAGGATTGGTGGTGATTTGGCTTCCCTGTGGCCACGTGGACATCCATGAGCCAATCATGTGGTCAGAGGGCCTTAGTGCAATGATTGGTCAACCCCGGGTCACATGGGCCAGCCCTGGGGGCAGGGGTAGAGTCCATCCACCTAATGCTTAAGGATTGTAAGGGAGAGGTGCACAGTTCCCCAAAGGAATATGCACAAACACAAAGTGTGTGATGCAGTAATGGGGAATGGCGGGTGCACAAGCGAGGGGAGGTGTCCACTATTAACTCAGGCAATGAGAAGGATGGGGAAGTTCTGTGGGCAGAGAAGGCAAAGGCCTGGAGACGGTGAAGAGTGACATGTGCCTGAGAAGGACTGGAGGAGCTGGGCTGATGACAGACAGGGGTCCAAAACCCAGATCTTCAAATCTCAGGAGTGCGATCTTCATGGGAGGGGACCAGGAGCAGGGTCGGGGGAAAGAGTCTGAATAAAAGACTGGAGCAGAAAGGAAGGTGGTTTGGGCTTGGGATTGGGAAGGCTTTATTAGAAAAGGGCAGGAACAGAGCAGAGTGGAGTCTGACCAGGAGCTCGGCTTTCACACAATTTCAAGCGGCTTTTTTATCCCTTATCAATAGGGTTGGATATGGGAGGGGGTTCCCAGAGGCAGTCATCCCTTCTGCAGAGGGACCACTATTTTCACTCAGAGCAAATCTAGGAGTTACTCCCTTAATTGGCCACCAGCCGGGTCCAGAGTAAAAGTTAGTGTTCTGTTGTTTCCTGAGAATACTAACCTTGAAGCATTCTAGGGGCTGGACAGGGGATTTGCTGTGATCACTCAGTTTGGTTTCTGGCCTGCTTTTTTCCACCAGCTGTCTCCCAAAATGGCTGCACTCTTGTCAGGGCCATGGGGATTTCTTTCTCACACATGGCATGTGGCCCAAGGTGCTCCTGGGGGTCCTGGTAGTGCTACAGGGCACTGAAGGGCCTGCACTGGCTATTGAAAGAATCGTCTGAAAATCCTTGCTTTGGGGAGCACCAAAATTATGTGTTTTCCTGTGTTCTGGGGGGAATAAAGGCATGGGAAAAAAAGAGAGAAAGAAGTAACAAGAAGACTGTCGAATGGCCAAAGCTGGAGCTGAGAAGGAGCTGCTGTGTCCCCAAACCTACACCTACTTTGGGTTTTCTGGAGTGGCTGAGCCCACAAAGGAAAGCTTCAGGATACAACTGTGAAGGCGCTCCAGGGCGCTGGCTAAGTGTGGGACATCCACACCTGGCACAACTCTCAAAAAGAATGGGCTTCTGAGGATCAGCCATAATTCAGTCCAGGGGCATTAAACAGGCCTGTCGTGTGCACAGGCTCATGGCTGTGTCCTGCAGTGAGAAAGATCAGGACAAATTCCATACGGCCTCAGAACCTCATGTAGGCACTGAAGAAAGTGTGGTTTAATTTTTATTTGGATTGTGGGAGGTAAAGAAATATACTCAGAGTAGGTGGCATTGGGCTAAGCTCTGGGGGATGGACAAGTCTTTCTACATGAGACAGGGAGGGACAGTGCCCCCAAAAGGGACCAGGTCAGCAAAGAGCCAAAGTGGCACAGGTGCCACGTGAGCGCTATGCAGGGAGCAGAGGGGCAAAGCTGCTGATGAACCTGGGTAGGGAGAAAAAGGCCAGCTCCCAATGGCCTGAGAGACCAGGGGTTCCACTTATTAGGTCTTCACTGTGTGGCAGGACTGTGCCAGGCTCTCTCCATGAGCCATCTTGTGGCACTATGACTGGTGCCATCAGTCAGCACTTACTGAGTACATATTACTATTATCTCACAGTGCTATTACTAGCTCCACTGTACCCCTCGAGCAGCTGAGGCTAAAAGGGTACAAACACCTGCCTTCTGTCACAGGCTAGAGTCTGGGACCCAGGCAGCTTCCTTTCCACCACAAGGTGAGTGGGGAGTGGGAAGCTTGGGGGAGGCAGGTGGCCATGGGCCCTGTGCCCGTTTCCATCACACTGGCCCAGCCAGACAGCGCTGAGGAGGAGGCCAGCACATCGAGGCCACAGCCCCTTCCAAGCAGACGAGCAGAGCAAGGAGCAGATGGGAAGTTGCCCACCCAGGGACTGGCTCCAAACCTTCCAGAAACCTGCAAACATGAAACAATCATAGATGAGACGAGGCTTGAAAGCAGCCGTTTTTTTTTAAATAAAAGGAAATCACATTGTAAAAGCCCTGGCAAAGATGACAAAAAAAAAAAAAAAAAAAAAAAGAAAGAAAGAAAAAAACTTGTTAAGATCAAAAATGCAGGCAAACCTCAAAAAAAGAGGCTTGGGATAAAGGGAGTGAGGGTTTTAACTGGGGGCTTCCAAAGGGGCTTCTAAAGTGGGTGAGGGTGGCGCCCTTCCCAGGCTGGGCTCCTCTGTCCTTGGTGGGCACCTTTCATGTTACCACCCCACCCCCACCAGGATGGCAAGACTGGGGGACAGCATGAAGTTGCCGGACACCCATTAAGTTTTCCAACTTGAAACTCATTTCTTTCCCTTTAAACCCAGGAAATTTGTAGTCCTTTCAAGGCCTAGAGAATGTCAGGCCCTCACATGGTGCAATCCCTGTGTGTGTGAGAGAGGGTCTTTCCTGTCCCCTCCCTGAGAGAAAGTTAACTCTTCACCCCAGGTGACAGAGGACTGGCCTGGTGGGATGCCTCCAGCCAGAGTCACATTGTCTGCCCCCAATGAAGAAGCTACAGAAGGGTCTTGTCCTCCGACTCCTGAGGTACAGATGACAGACAAGCTCCCAGCACAGCTGAACTTAAAGCAGGCTTTCTATATGGATTTACCAAATAACGTTTCTCAAGAATAATTTTGTTTCACCACACAGCCAAGGGGAGAGTTTGGAGTGTGGGTGAAGAGGAAAGCAAATACCAGCCCCCCAAGCTAATGACAAAGTCTTTCAGTGTAGCCCAGCCTCTCAGAGGCCCCCAGGGCTTGGCGGGCTCCTTGGTCTCAGCACAGAGACAAGCCCACGTGCCCCTGTGAGCCAACAGCACCTATTCTGGGCTCAGCACCAAGGACCAGGAGGACACAGGCAGGGTGGAGGTGGGGGCCCTTGTGTGGCTGACTGTGGACAGCAGGGTCAGTGACAGGACAGGGCCTGGGGTACAGCAGGCTCCCCCAGCTGCAGGGCAACTTCAGCTATGAGCATGTGGACATAGGCACCCCACGCAGGTGGACCACACAGGCTGGGGCACCATCCAGGCCCCCTGACAGTGCCAGTGTGCACGTCCCGGCACACCCCTGGGCATGGCTGTCCTGCTCAACGGGCTCCAAGCCCTTGTCCTGCCTGTCGTGTGGGACAAGGTGAGAATCACACAGGGCCAGGTATGAGAGACAGAATAAACAGGAAAAATAAGGAGTCAGAGACACACAGTGAACAAGAGGCAGAGAGAAGGTGAGACAAAGACAGAGGAGAGAGATTAAGGGAGAGGCAGGGGGTGCACAAAGATGGGGCAGGGGTGGACAGAGCCGAAAAGATGAAACAAAGGCAGAGCACACACAAGATGTGAAAAGGCAAAGCAAAAGTGAGATAGGAGGCATGGACAGAGAACCGAGAGAGCACGGAAGTGCAGAGAGGGCGTGGGAGTGAGTCTCAGAGACCCAGGGACAGAGAGAGACGCAGAGAGGCAGAGGGAGGCGGAGGGAGGGATTCAGACAGAACCCCCACGCATGGGGACATGTCCACCCGGTGCATGGCCAGCCAAGGGACCCAAGTCGAGCACTCACTACCTCCAAGGTCCCGGAGCACTAGGCTGCAAGTCCTGGTGCCAGTGAATCTGGAAGCAATTTGGGGTCAGACTAGCTGGGTGGAAAGCAACCTGAGTGCCTTTCAGCATTGTCAACAAACCTCAGTTTCCTCAGCTGTGAAATGGGGATTAAGACTGCACGTAAACCTGCAGGACTCAGGACCAGCCAGGCCAGGGAGCTTCTCCCCACTGGGGTCCTCTCCAGCCTCGGGGCCTCCCTGCCTGCCGGGGATGCACAGGAAGCACCTGGGTCAGCAGCAATTGTCACATAGATGGACAACTGCCCAGAGCCAGTCATAGTCAACGGTCCCCACAGGACCTGCTCAGCCCTTGCTCCCTGGGACCCAAGTCCCTCCCTGCGGGAGCCCCTCTCCCCAGCCACCACACTCCGACCTCTCAAAGGCCAGGAAAATAAACACCAAAAAATTGTATTTCTCACATTAAAAATAAAAAAGGTCTTACATTAATAGTAGGGGTGAGGGTGGCACGGTGAGGCAGGGGAGAGCCCAGAGCTGCAGGCCTCGCTAAAACCCACACCCTGCTCCTGTCCGGAGATTCCAGTGCTCTAGTTACTGAAGAGTTGTCAACCTCATGATTAAAACCTCCCAGGACCCAAGGCTGGAGAAAGGGCCAAGAGGTCAGGATGGCTCAGAAGTACAAGATTCGAAAAGGCAAGGGAAGGCAGGGAAGGGGCCTGCAGGGAGACGATGGCTTAAATGTCACCCCCTCAGAGAGGCCTGTGCTGACCTTCTCCCCGCAGAGGCCCTGCTGCCTCCTCCTCGCGCGCCACTGGGCAGTGCCAGCTTAGTTTTCTGTCTGTCCCGACTAGACTGTGGGTGGCAGCCACATCTG
Organism: Loris lydekkerianus; assembly: GCA_963574355.1. Lineage (NCBI taxonomy): Eukaryota > Metazoa > Chordata > Mammalia > Primates > Lorisidae > Loris > Loris lydekkerianus. The sequence goes on from CAUYPK010163937.1 coordinate 96,960, forward strand.
CTTCGTCCAGCCTGAGTGCCCTGCACCTGGCTTAGTGCAGGTGCTCTGACAATATTTTATGAAAGAAAATGTGGGTAAATTCCATTAAATGGAGAATCTGGGGTGTGTAGCAGATTCGAAGATGGCTTCTGGAAAGGGGAAAGGATTTGGAAGCCAGGCAGCGGTGGGGTCCCCAGATAACGAACCCCAAGGCCAGGGCATGGTCAGCAGGGTCTCAGCCTTCTGTCACTGCTGGCACAGCCTGCAGAGGTCCCCTGGGCCTCCCTGGGCCTCTGTTTCCCCATCTGTAGATGATGGGGGTGGCCCATAAGGAGATGTTAGTCACTGGGAATGTTCTAGCTCTGGGGTTGGATGGGGTGTTGGGGGTGTCACATGACTAAAAATTAGTATTATACTGATCCATACAAAATTGACTCTTTTGTGGATCAAAAATGGACATATATTGGCAATTTCATAGGGTCAAACCTAAACAATGACAATAATTATAATAATAGGGCTTTGCTGAGACCATGATAATAGGGGTTGATCCAGAGGACAGACTCATTCAGTACGAAGACACCAGGGGCTGAGAGGAAGGGTCCTGAGTGCCCTGGGGGCTGTCTCCTTCAGGGCGCTGGGCACTTGCCATGAGCGACATGAAACAAGTCACGCTCCCCTCTGAGCCAAGCAAAGGTTCACAGGACTGTTTCGAGGTGACAGAAGGGGAAGTGCTTGGAAGATGGAACGAGTTGTTCAAAACGCAAGACGGGACCCCCTCCATTAAATGCTTAAGATTCCTAAATCCCACCTCACCCATGTGCAAACAAAAATCTCAGGGTGGTGGCAGAATGGCTGGGAAAAGCTGCACTGCGCCAACAGCACAGCCAGGGACGCACCACGCACCTGCCGGTTCAGGTTCAGTACGGTGCTGGGAGCGGAGGGAGCGCCCAGGAACACGCAGGGGGGTTTGGCAAGCCCAGTAGGTGGCGCTGTAAGGAACGAATGTGAGGGCGGGCGTGAAGTCAGAGGCCTCAGCCAGAACACTGGGGTGGCCGGAGGAGCCCGGGTGACGGAGCTGGCCCAGTGACTCCAGACCCAGGATGAGAATCCGAAGAGCAGAGGCTACTTTTGGGGGGCTTGGGGGTAGTCCTAGAGGACCGGGGCTCGTCCGTGAGCCCCAGGTCTGGCCTTCGGGCACTGTGCTGTGTCCTGACGCCCCAGCTGAGCCAGACTCCAGAGCCCTGGGGTGCTGGGGAGCCACCAGCAGGTCCTGTGAACGGGTGCCTGAGGATGACCCCCACTTCCTGCCTGAGCACCTCACACCTGGTCCCTGTTAGAGGACAAAAGCTCTGGGCTGGGAAAGCCCCTCCAGGCCTCAGGCCCCACTGATCCTGGCTATGCAAGGCAGGGACACAGGCTGCTCAGGACAGCTGGGAAAACCAGGCCTTCCCTCCGTCCCACTCCTCTCCCTCTTCCAGGAATCCCCTGCCCTCACCTCTGTTTTTGGTTACTGCGAGAACTGGTTGGTCAGCCAGGGGTCTCCTTCCTAGCCTCTGCTGATGGTTTAGGGGTGTGCACCCCCCAGATGAGGACATTGGGAGTCCTTCACAGGAAATTGGCACTGGGACATATTGCAGCTGAATTGAGGGCTGTCAGCAGCTGATGTTTTCTGCTACATTAACTAAGAAGCAGGAAAGGCTGGTCATGGGGGAGAGAGGAGAGAGAGGGGAGAGGGAAGCAAGGGCTGGAGGTAGGGAGAGCTCCAGCAGAATCAGAGTCTCCAGTTCTTGAGGTGCAACACAATCCTGCTTTCCATCTCCACCAGACCAGGGTGTGCATCTGGGGGGTGCACACCCCTAAACCATCAGCAGAGGCTAGGAGGGAGACTCCTGGCTGACCAACCAGTTCTTGAGGTGCAACACAATCCTGCTTTCCATCTCCACCAGACACCACAGGGCCTTGAGCCAAACCCTGTTCAGTTCTGTCACTCACATCCCAAACATCACTGATGACTACAAAATACACACACACGTAAAGCAAGAAAGGACAGATGTGAACAGGCTTTCATAGAAAGAGCTCTTGGAGAACCCTAGAATTCCCCTCTCCCTGCTGTGTGGCCTTAGACAGCCTCTTAACCTCTCTGGACCTTAGTTTCCTTGTGACATAAAAATAATATTTATTTTGCAAGATCATGCAGTGCCCTTAGCCAAAGACTACCAGGAACTCACCTTTAAGCTGAACGAGTTTGGTTGTATTGACCCATTGCAATGGGGAGGATTCACGCAGGGGGGGGGGGGTCTCGGGAAGAGACACTATTGTGGCAGGACTTGTTGTGGGGTTTCAGCGTGGGTTAAGTTGCTTTCTGAGCTTTTCCTCTGGGTTGCATGCTATCAAGAAGGAGGGTAATTCTATGATTGGATGTTGCAATGAATCTTACCTAGAAGGCAGGCGGAACACAGCTACGGTTAGTGAAGAAGCATGTTGGCCAGGACAGGAAATGTTTGGGCAGTTTTGTCATTTTGACAATGGTCATGTTTTTGTCTGTGTCCAGGGAAGATTATGGTGTGGTTGCTGAGTGGTCTGTCTGCTGTTGGTGTGCTGTGGAACTGGCCACACCACGCAGAACAGAATGTGAGTGCCATCCCACCCCAGCCGTCAGGGGAGGGGGCTCCTCCCTTTCTCAATTGTGAGGATAATGTGGGCAAACCATGCTTGGAAAACCATGGGCATGTTTCCAGCTGTGCTGGAGCAACAGTGACGCAGAGGCTGACACATATGTGACACAGGCTGCCTATACCACAGAGGCTCAGAGAAGAGTGACCTTGGCGTGCACAGAGACATGGCCAGCAGCAATGAGCACTTGAGCTGGGTTTTCCAGGATGAATAGGAGTTGCATGGGGAAAAATGATGACTCCGTGTGAATCACAGGGCAGAGGCTGGGAAGTCCAATGTGGTGGGTGGGCATGGTTCCTCTCAGCCCAGAGATGTCAGTGTTCCCTCAACCCACTTCAGATCACAGGATCTGTGCCACACCAGGAGTACACATGGACTGTTCTAGCCACTCAGCACATCACAACCCCATGGCCTGTGACTGAGCTGGCCCAATCAGAGAGCACCCCAAGCTTTTGCTGGAGTGCTGAAGAGGTCTTATTGTTTTCCATGTTTTGGAGCTAGAATGATGTCATCAGAGAACTGCTCGTGGCTATTCTGTGAGTTTCAGGAGGAAGACTTGCAAGAGAGAGAGAGAGTTCTAGCCCGGGGGAAAAAGGTGCCAACGTGGGCCCTGGAGCCCTGCACTGAGCTGTTCCTAAAGCAGACTGTGTCTGGGAAATTTCTGCTGGGACGTTTTTTCTGGGATAAAGCTGGCTGGAATTGTGTTTCTGTCACTTGCAACTCAAACATTCCCTGTCCCTTTGCCACTCATGCTAATGCCCGGTCTCTGAGAGAAGCAGCTCTTTCTGGGGTCTTCACTTTCCAAGCATCCTCGCAGCCACCCTGCAGGGGGAGGAATTAGTATTCCCATCTTAAAGATAAAAAAATGTGGCTCACAGGTTCAAGGTCCCATGGCCAGTGAAGCAGTGAGGCCACATGTGGCTGATTTCAGAAGTCCACTCACTAAGGCAGGTTTCTGGTCAAGTGAATTAATCCACTAAATGCTACAAATGTTTGATGAGTACATATTAATACTCCCAGCCTTGGGCCAGCCTCTGGCAAAACCCTGAGGTGAAAGGGCGTTCTAGGATGAAGAGCCCAGCTCACCCCACACAAGGCCACCCATCAGTGTGACACTGCTGCTCACCATACAGTGCCAGTAGCAATGGAACGGAGGCCAGCAAGGGGGACCTGCTTGATGGTGGAGGGTGTTAGGAACAGGCAGGACCGAGAAAGGGGAGAGAGGGTGGATGCCTTCAGTGAATGGCAGGAGTTGGTCCCTTGAGAGTCTGGACCTCAGGGTCCACCTGATTCCTGGCTTCTTTGGAGTCAGGTAGGTATGGGATCCTATCTGTTCTTTCCTGCTCCGTGACTCTGCTATTCTGAGCCTCAGTTCCCTCCCCCTGTAAACTAGGGATAACAAAGACAGCCCTTCCTCTGGCTGTTGAGTGGCTACACTAATCTGCTCTGCACATTCTCCTCCCAGTCCTAGAGCCCAGCAGCTGATGCTGTCAGACGCTGGGGCTAAGGTGCCCTCGTGCACCCGGATGCATCATCTAGGAGGGGTTTGCTGGCCACTTCCTCCCCCACCCCCACTGAACCAGCCCACTTGGGCTTCAGGGCTGAGCCAGTGGGTCAAAGACATGAGGTAAGGACTGAGCTTGTAGTCAGGTTCCTTGGTGCCAGCTGGTCCTGACCAACTGCAGGCACTGCCCTATGCCCTCTGCACCTTCCTCCTCTGTCAGGACGACATGGTTGAAAGAGCCTGCAAGGCAGAGCTCATGGTTGCTTGGCTCAGTCACCATTCCCCGCACCTGGGCCAGAGTCTGACAAAACGCAGATGCTCCATGCTCCATGTGTATTTGCTCAATGATTGGCTCCCATCCCTGGTGGAAAGGGGGCTCTTTGGTCAGAAAGAGGAACAGAAGTTCTGTTAGCATAACTGGACACTGGAGTGTTCCCATCAGAGACCATTGACGAGGTTTGTTTGTTATTCTTCTGTGAAGACCTTGAAGTTGCCAATGTGGAGTGCACAGAAACAAAGGCCTCAGAGGCAGGAAGGTCATGGAAATGCGGACTGGCACAGGTGCTGACCAAGCTGGATGGGTGGTGACTGTGGCAAACAGATAGGACCTGTGGCACCTAAAGGCGTGCAACCTGCAAACACTCAGCACCTCTAATGCAGGCAACAGGAGGCCACCTAAGGGCCATGTCCCCATGAGGGTCACATCCCACTCAAGGCGTCCAGGATGTGAGTCCCAAAACCTGTCTTCCTCAAAGCCTAGAGGGAGGTCTGCTGAGGTTCTGCCTTGCTCATGTAGGACTTGGGGGTGTCCAGGGCCTGGGATCTTGGCCCCAGTTCTGTTGGCATTCTTCATGCTTCCTGAGAACCTGGTGGCCCCCAACCTTCTGGAAGGAGGGTCCCCTCTCTACTGCTATGGCTGCCTTCATAGCCCAAGCATGGTCCCTGGGGCCAGTACCAGGCAACACTGTACCCATGAGACCTGCCCTCAGGCTTATACATGTGCAGGACCTGCCCAGGCACACACATATGGCTAAGTGCACCACAGACCTGCTCCCAAAGGCATACTCAGGGGCTCCCACGCACCTTGCATTCTGCTCAGAGACCCCCCTCCAGGGAGCCCTCTCTGACCACACGCCCCACCCTGCATTTCTCGCCCTGAATCTTCATTTTGATAAGTTCTGTCTGAAACTGAGTCTTCTATCTGAACAGTTCACATTGTGAATATTGTGGTGTGGGTAGTGCATTATGATGATCTGAGTATACTTCCCAGTCACTCTAGTCCTGATTATTAACATGGCTAAGTGGACTTTTCATTACTCACATTGTGATTTGCCACTAAAATTTTTCCATGCCCTTAAATGAAAAATGTTCTCACAAAATGCATAGAATTTTTTATGCTTGCCTTAGGTAGAATTATGTATTCTGAAGCTACCCAAGCAATTAAAGGGGAATAACAGACTATGGGGAAAAAAAAAGAAAAAAAATGATTCAGAAGGTTTGGCAAATCTGCCAGTATAACTATTGAGATTTGTAGCCTATATAGGGAATACTGGATCAGGTTGTCCGTGCCCCCTCCAGTCCTCCATCAAACCCCATGACATTCCTTCCCCTTGGGACCATGCCTCTGCTAAGGACAAGTTTGAGCAGCATTGCAGACACAAGCATGGGCCTTGGACTCGGCTTCCTGGGCTCAGATCCCAAGCCACCTACTTGCTGTATGACTTGAGCAAGTAGCTCAAACCTCTGTGTCCTCAGTTTCCCCACGTGTGAACTGGGGATGATAATGTGCCTAGTTCACCAGTCTGGTGGGCATTGAGTTTACACAGCATGTCTGGAAACATGGCCCTGTGTGCAGGGTTTGCAATAGTTCCAGAGGGTGTGGGAGGATTTAGAGCGATCACAAAATATGCCTGGTGGCCTTTGCAGAGAAATGCTCCAGTGGCGGGCTAGACGAAAACCCCCCATGTGCTGGCCCAGCCAGCTGTGTGCCCCCAGACTCAGTATTGACCCTGCCTGCCATGGGCCACGTGGCCTCTTCCCTGAGCCACGCCATGTGGCAGGATGGGCTAGCCCGGCAGGCCAGATTGATTTTGAAATCTTGTCTCTTACACAGGAAAAGGTCATGTTTGCAGGTGGGCATCCCAAGGCCTCTTTCCAGCGGGGTGCCCTGTCTGAGCCACGGGACTTCCATTAGCATTGATGGGGGGTTCTCGGCAGAGGGCTGTCAATGGAGGGGCTGGGGGGCCTGGGTGTGTAGCAGACAATGTGAAAATCATTCCTAATGAAGCTGCTCAGAGACACCAGGTCTGCGGGGCAGGCAGGGCTATGAGGGCAGTTCCAGCCTCAACTGAGTTTGCCAAAAGCAGGTGGGGCTGTGATGTGGAGGGCTGGGCGGGGATTGCTGGGGGCACGTTCAGTGCCAGGGTCCCCGTTGGAGCAGAGGCACTCCATCTTCACACCCACAGATGAGGCTGCATCCTGCTGTCTGCTGGCCCCTACCAGGGGCTGGGAAAAGTGTATCAGTGAAGAGGTGGAGGTCCTATTCTGGGGTGGGGCATGGCTCTTGTGTGCCCTCTCGGCCTCTGCTCAGACTGGGACAGGCCGAGGAGGGGAGACTCCTTGAAGACAGGTGTTTGGACCAACCACGGAGGCCTCCTGGGCTCTGAAATCAGAACCAGGGTGTTCCCAGCTGCACCCAGACTCCCACCTTTGAAGACCCCACAGCTCTTCTAGCTGTCTACTGGGAATGGGACCAATAACTCAGAATCACACCCAGCAGGGACCTCTCAGAAAGCTAATTCCAAAGCTGTGTCTGGTTACTCACAGGCCAGGGCTGATCAGTAATTGAGTCTAGTGTGGCCATAGCAGAGGTTTTAAAAATATTTTAAAATTAGTTTCCAGTACTTCAAAGTTGGAAGATTTCATGTCTTAGATAATGGGAAATTTAGTTTGGTTTGAAATATTAGAAACCTTGGCCACTCCAGCCCTGCCATTTCTGCCACAGTCCCCACCACTCCTTCCCACTCCCTGGACCCAGTGTCTGACAATTAGTCATCACTCATGGGCCTGCTTCAACTCACTTGGCTGCCTAGAGCTCTGGGTTGAGAGCTCTAGGGGATGACCTCAGCTTATTGTCATGGGGACTGAGGCCCAGAAAGGCCAACCCCTTCCCACCTCCCCCACTTAGGATGCTTTCTCAGGATGGCCACACAATCAGTCTCGAATGTCATTCAGACTTCTGCTGAAACGTCGGAGAGGCCGTCCCTGCCCACACACACCATTCCTCCCTTACCTTGCCCTGCCTGTCCTCCCTGGCTCTTACTTCCTCCTGATGCAGGACATGTTAATCTGTTGATTTGTCTCCACCTCACCCCCTGGGAGAACATCAGCACCATGAAAACCATCACATGTGTCCATTCATTAGTCATCCTCCACCCCTGGGCGGGACTTGGCACCCAGCAGATGCTCCCGACATAATTCTAAATGAATGAACAGAAACGAGGTGGGATCCCAGGCACCCTGGGGAGCCTCACAAGCCCGTCTGAGAAGGGGGAATGGGGCCCTTTATGAGCATGGGCAGCAGGATAACAGGGTGAATTTGCCCTCCTAAGGATCTTCTCCGGGAACCACATGCCAGGCACGGTTACGTGGCCCTTGAGGGAACTGTGCTTCCCTCTCAGCCGAGTGAGCTCTGTAACAAGCAGGTGAAAGGAGGGGAAGATGGGAGAGAGATTTCCCACTAAATGGTACTCTGTGGGGGCACAGGGCCTCAAATCACAACAAATATGTACTGAACACCTACTATGAGCCAGGGCCTTCCCTTGCGGAGCTCAGCCTGATGATAGAGACAGATTTGTCCAACAAACACAGGTGAATTTAAAAACAAGATGACAGGGGCTTGGAGGAAAATAAAGAGCTTCTATGCTGCCCCTCATTTTTATAGCACATAGTAGGTGCTCATATCTATTTTCCAAAGGAATTAGGGAATGAATGCAGGGCTCTCTTGAGGACCAGCTCAGAGAGGAGGGAGACCTGGGGAGCTGCAGGAATGGTCCTCTAAGATAGCAGGGGAGGGTGGTGAAGGGGCAGGAAGGGTGGTACCCCAGGGTCATGGGTTTGCTCTTCTCTGAATGTGACACTGGGTGCTGGGTGCTGGGTGCTGGGCAGGGCTCCCCTTGGGAGGAGAAGGGGCTCCTCCTCCTTTCTCAGGAATGTGCTCTCCCTCCACCACCCTGTGCAGGCGGGAACCACTTGGGCTACCATTCTGATGCTCGCGGTGGGACCAGGACACTGTAAACACCCATACGCTACTCTCCTGCAGGGTCTCTGGGTTGCCAGCAATTACGGCCATCTGCTCGTGTGGCATCACGCCCAAGCCCGCGCCCGGGGAGCCATGCCAGGCAGCGATTGGTTCTGAGGCACACCCCTCCAACCGGATGGGGGGCCTCCTCTTCTGAGAGGCCCCTAGGGAGCAGGGAAACAAAAGAAGGATTTCTTTTTCCTAAAAAAAAAAAAAAAAAATCAATTTCACTTAAGACTCAGGACAAAACGAGGGGTGGGGGTGGGAGGAGAGTCAGAGGTGAGTGCCCTGAATATTCAGAAGCTGGATCTGTGTCGCTGCACGTCCTGGGCGATGGGGAGGCAGGGAGGGCAGGCGCCATGTTTAAAACATCCTCGAAAAGTGGTGGCTTCTTTTCAGCAGCACCTCTTCCCTCTCCGTCCCCAGTGGCTCAGCCTCTGCAGACGCCAGCGGAGGGAAGCTGGAAAAGCTTTAGACAGCGCTGGCCTGGAAGTCCACAAGGCAGGAAGATGCACTTAGCCTCTGTGAGTCCCTCAAAAATCAGAGGGCACAGGATCAGATGGGACAAGAGGCACAGCAGTATGTCTCTCTGAAGCAAGGATGGGCCCAGAGTGGCTCAGTACCTGTGTGTCCCCTGCACATGCGCACAATTGTTTTAGCATGTTTTTACGTGTGGTGAGCTGGGATCTAGCAGTGTCTCTGGGGCATGCGTGTGTGTGACCGTGTCCTAGGGGGACCCTTTGGCTTTGTACTTGAGACTCCAGGAGCCTGTATGGTGTGTTCTGGCTCTTGCCCACATTTTTACCTCAGAGGACACGAATGGAGGTTTTCGTGTGCACCAGAGTGTGTGACGTGGGAAGCCAGCCACTGCCATGGGCTCGCCCTGGACTCGCCTGCCTCCGGGAGTCCAGCCGATGGTGCATACAGGACACCCATAAGTGAGGACTTGAACTGAGAGTTCTTTCCTAGCTACTCTGCCTCTTGGGGGACGGGGGCGGGAATCCGACTGGAGCAGGCAGAGGCCCTGCCATCTCCCTAGTGGCTTATCCTCAGCCCACCCCACCCACTGTCCAGCTGGCATATGCTGCAGGCTGGCACTCATGTCAGAATCCACACCAGAAAGATGATGGCCATGGTGAGACAACCTGGGGAACCCAGGGCTAACTGGGCTCAGGCGGGGGCCTGGGACTGTCTGCAGCAGGGCAGGCCACTCACATACCTGTCTGGAAGCAGCCACAGAGGGTCTCCTCTCTGTGCTCCCTGGGGGAGGAGCGTCATACCTCAGGGGCCCGAAGGGAGGTCTGAACAAGTGGTGGAGAGGAGGAGGCCCAGCTGCCCGCTGTGTGCAGCACCCAGAAGCCTTCCGGTTCCTCCCCCGGCAGCCTCCCTCTCGGTCCTCACACCTGGCCACAATGATCATCAGCCACACTTCACAGTTGAGGAATGGAAGGCTCTGAGAGGGAAGGCGCTGGTCTGGCCCCTAGGCCTGGCCCTGGCAGGTGAGAGGGCAGGCCCAGGTCAGCTTCAAGGGTAAGATGCCTGGGCTCGGGTGGTGGGGTGACTGCAGCCCGGTGACGGCCAGCACTGATAAGCCAGACACTGTTTCAAGGGCTAATTTAATCCCCCCACCAATCTCATGAGATGTTATTGTTACCTTCATTTCCTGTGTAGACACGGAAGCTCCCAGAGGTGAAGTGATTCATTCCAAGGCACAGGGTTAATGAGCAGTGCCCGCACAGGTGGCTTGTAATCCGGCAGCATGGGCTGCCTCCCACGGAGGCTGAGGGAGGTCGCAGAATAGTCAGAGGGAAGATGACAATACTTACTGCTTCTATGTCCCAGGAGAGATGAGAAAGGTGCCCACTCTCCTAAACAGATGGGCACCCCAGAATCCAGGTGCCCCCTCAGTCCCTGAGACCAAGGCGAGAATTCCCCTCCCAGCAAGAGCAAGAGACAAGTGACTGGAAAGTTCCAGAACAGCCTGGGACTTCCCAGACCACCATCCTCCCCTCCTCCCTCAAGGCCTGAGTGGGCACCTGATCTACCTGTGGACCCCATCTCTTTGTCAGCCTGGTAGAAGGAGCAGCTCCAAGGAGCTGCACTTGCACTTGGTGACCTGAGGACTCCTTGTCTACATCACCCCAGAGTCTTCAAGGGGAGAGGGTGCAGCCAGACAAGACTGGGGGTATAGGAGGGTGTGGGCACCATCTTGGCCTCTGCCTCACTGAGCCTGTGCTGGATTCCTGATGTAACCTTTAATTACACTGAAACTCTAACAAACACTAGGAAAGTCAGATGTGGAACTCACACCCCCCACTGAGCTTCCTGGAACCTCTGGGGGAGGCAGGGCTGCTCCACATGCTACGATGTCAGTGTGCATGGTGTGTGCACGTATGTACAGGAGTGCCTGCAGGGCCCGCTGTGTGTGTCTTTGTGTGTCCAGTTGGGCAGTTTGTGTACAGCAGCTGGTGTGTGCCGGGTGCCAATGTGTGATGTGTGTGTGCCTCTCTGTATGTCTATCCAGAGTGTGCGCCTGTCTGCTGTGAGTCTATCCAGACTGTCTTTCTGTCTGCTGTTGAGTCTATCCAGAGTGCGTGTCTGTCTGCTGTCAGTCTATCTAGTGCCTGTCTGTCTGCTGTGAGTCTACCCAGACTGCGTGTCTGTCTGCTGTGTGTCTATCCAGAGTGGGTGTCTGCCTAATGTGAGTCTATCCAGAGGGCGTGTGTGTCTGCTGTGTGTCTATCCCGAGTGAGTTCCTGTCTGCTGTGTGTCTATCCAGAGTGCGTGTCTCTCTGCTGTGTGTCTATCCAGATTTTGTGTCTGTCTGCTGTGAGTCTATCCAGAGTGTCTGTCTGCTGTGAGTCTATCCACAGTGCGTGTCTGTCTGCTGTGAGTCTATCCAGAGTGCGTGTCTGTGTGCTGTGAGTCTATTCAGAGTGTGAGTCTCTCTGCTGTGAGTCTATCCAGAGTGAGTGTCTGTCTGCTATGAGTCTATCCAGAGTGCGTGTCTGTCTGCTGTGTGTGGCATGTGTGTGTCCCCATCTGCTCTGTGCACCTCTCTGTTGTCTATGTGATGTCTGTGAACCTCCATTGCCTGTGCAGCATGAGCAGATGTGTGTGCCTCTCACTGTCTGTAGGGTCCTCGGATGTGCGTGTGCGTGTATTGGGGGCCCACATGGTGCAGCTCTTGGCAATTTTCTGTATGTGTTTGTCTGTGTGGGTCTGGGTGTGTCTCCACATGTGCCTTCCTGTTTTAGTCATGACTGCTAAAAGCAGTGTTGTCTCTAGTGATAAAAGATGCTTTCCAGGCCCTGTAGGTGTGGACTAGCTAAAGCCCTTGTAGCATTCCCAGTTCTACATTGTAAAGTCTGACAGGGTCCCATTTGGGACTGCCAGGTCACCAAGTAATTCCCACTGCTTCATCATCCCCACAGGCCTGCCGGGGTCAGTGTGAGTCAGCACCTTCTCTTACCCCCTGTCTCCTCCCCTCCTCAGGGATTCTTCACCCAGGCCTAGACCTAGGTGGCCCTCTTTCTGGTCATGTTTTTCTATGTGTACCTTTCTGGAATGTCACTTTGGATCCTGAAACTCCCCAACTGACTTCAGGCTCTGGAATCAGACGACCAAGGACTGATTGGTGTGCGACCTAGGGTGAGACATTAATAAGGCAGTGAGCACCCCCTTCCTGCCCCACTATCTTTCCCTGCTGGGATGATATTAGAGGAAGCCAGTTAGAAAAAAGGTTTAAATAAGATCCAGAGTTTCAATACATAACATATAAAATGCAAAAGTTTCAAGAAAGGATCAGTTGCATACCAAAACCCAGGAAGATATCAAACAATAAAAAAGACAAGCAAGAGATACCAAAATGACAGAGATGTTAGCATTGACTAAGATTTTAAAGCAATATCACAAAAATGCTTTAACAAGCAATTACAAATCTGCTTGAAACAAATGAAAAAGTATCAGCAAAGAAAGAAAAGATGTCAAAACAATCTTAGAACTGTAAAATTCCATAGCCAAATTTTTTTTTTTTTTTTTTTTTTTTTTTTTTTTTGCAGGTTTTGGCCGGGGCTGGGTTTGAACTTGCCACCTCTGGCATATGGGGCCAGTGCCCTACTCCTTTGAGCCACAGACACCACCCCCTTAACCAAAATTTTTAAAACTCAGTCAATAGGCTCAACAACAGAATAGAGGTAGGGAGGAAAAAAATAGTGAATTAGAATAACAGAAATTATCCGATCTTAATAAAAAGAACAAATAAACAGGAGAAAATTAAAAAGAACCTTAGGGACCTGGTGACTGTAACAAAAAAATCTAACAGTAGTGTCACAGGAGCATGGTAAAAGAGGAAGAAAGAGAGTAGAGCCAATATTAAAAAATATGGGCTAAACAAAATTCCAAACTTGGCAAAAGACATATACCTATAGATTCAAGAAACTGAGTAAGCCTCAAACAGCATAAACCCCCCAAAATCCACACTTAAGACACATCATAATCAAATTTCTGATAAGTAAAAACAGCAGAAAAGCCTTAAAAAGCAGCAGAAGAGAAACAACATCTTCCTTAGAAGGGAAAGACAATTCAAATGAGAGTGGATTTCTCATCAGAACATTTTTCATGTGCTGAAGAAAAAAACAAAAATTGTCAATTCAAAATTTTAGATCCAGTGAAAATATCCTTAGGAATTAAGGAAAAATCAAGATATTCTCAGAGGAAGGAAAGGTCAGAAAATCTGTGGCAAGGTAATTGTTTCAGAACGGATCTTCTGCTCTAAAAAAATGGCAAAGAGAAGTTCTCTAAACATAAAAGAAATGATAGGCTGGCACGGTGGCTCATACTTGCTCCTAGCTCTCTGGGAGGCCAAGGTGGGTCCTGAGTTCAAGACCAGCCTGAGCAAAAGCGAGACCCTGTATCTACTAAACATAGAAAAACTGAGGCAAGACAATCACTTGAGCCAGAGTTGGAGATTGCTGTGAGCTATGACACCTTGGCACTCTACCTAGGGCAACAGCTTGAGACTCTGTCTCAGAAAAAAAAAAAAAAGAAAGGAAAAGAAACAATACAAGAAGGAATCTTGGAACATGAGGAAGGAAAGAACATAGCAAGCAAAACATTGTGAGTAAATACAATAGTTTCCTTCTCCTCTTGAGTTTTCTAAATTATGCCTAATGGTTGAAGCAAAAACAAAATACCACTGATGTGGTTCTGAATATGTGTAGAAGACAATTTAAGACAATTATAGGATGAGTTCATGAGCTTAACTGTCAGGTTACATATGATGACAGCTCTGATGGTAATTCCATAAAAAGAGTTCCAAATGTGCTTTGAAAGGTGGCCTAGACGCTGGCTTCAGTGCACAGTTTTCTAAGGGGAGTCCTTCACAAATGACTGTAGTGACAGTCAGCAATGAGGTATGCAGCACTTTTTCTAGGATGAGTTCGAGAACTTAAATTGTCTGACCTCATATCTACGGCAATCACTAAAGAAGTTATATAAGGAGATATACTCAAAAAACACCATAAATAAACCAAAATTCTAAAAAAAAAAAAAAAGTTCAAGGTAGGAAGAGAGAAAAAAGAAATCAGAGAAATGAAAGATATAACAAACAGAAAACAAAAAATAAAATGGCAGACTTAAGCCTTAATATTGCATTAATGTAAATAGTCTAATTCAACAATAATTATTATTTAGACAGAGTCTTACTTTGTTGCCCGTGGTAGAGTGCTAAGATGTCATAGCTCACAGCAACCCCAAACTCTTTGGGCTTCAGTGATCCTCCTGCCTCAGCCTCCCAAGTAGCTGGGACTACAGGCACCAGCCAGAACAACTGGCTATTGTTAGAGACGGGATCTCACTCTTGCTCAGACTGGTCTCAAATTTCTGGGATCAGGCACTCACTCCACCCACCTCGGCTTCCCAGAGTGCTAGGATTACAGGTGTGAGTTGTTATGGCAACAATTAAAAGAGAGAGATTGGCAAAGTAGATGATCTAACTCTATACCATCTAGAAGAAGTTCACTTCAAATATAATAATATCAACAGGTTGAAAGTAAATGGATGAAAAAAGATATATTATGTAAACATTAATCAAAAAGAAACATAAGTGGCTCTATTAGCACGAAAGTAGACCAGAGCAAAGAAAATTACAGAGACAGAGAGGAATAATATATAATGATGGTGAAGGTATCAACCCACAAGAAGACATAGCAATTCTAAATGTGAATGCACCAAACAACAGAGCTGCAAAACATTTAGCCTGCCCAAACTGAAAGGAACCGACATAGCCACAATTATATTTGCACACTACAAGAACCTTCTCTCAACAATTGAAAGAACAATTAGAAAACTAGCAAGACACTGAAGAATTGAACAATGCCATCAACCAAGAGGATCTGATAGACATCTGTAAAACACTCCTCCCAACAACAGACGAATACCCCTTCTTTCAAGTGCCCATGAAACATATGCCACAATAGACCATACAGTGAGCCACAAAACATAAATTTCACCAAACTCAAAAGAATTGAAATAGCAGAGTGTGTTCTCCAACTATAAAAAAAAACAAACTAGAAATCAACCACAGAAAGATAACAGAAAAATCACCAAACACATCAAAATTAAATAACACACTTCTAAATAATCTCTGGGTCAAAGGGAAAGTCTCAGGAGATGTTTTTAAAAATACGTTGAACTTAACAAAAATGAAAATATATCAAAAATTCGAGGACACAGCCAAAGCAGTGTTGAGAGAGAAATTTATAGCATTAAGTTTATATATTAGAAAAGAAAGTCTTAAATCAATAATCTAAGCTTCTACCTCAACAACCTAGAAAGACAAGGGCAAATTAAATCCCAAGCAAGCAGAGGGGAAAAAAAAATAAAGGGCAGAAATCAATGACATTGAAAACAAAAAAGCAACAGAGAAAAATCATTGAAGAAAAGAGTTGGTTCTTTGAAAAAAAAAAAATCAATAAAATTGAAGAACCTCTAAGAAGGCTGACAAAAGAACCCACAAAGTTCCAGTATCAGGAAGAAACCGCCCATCTCACTACAGGGCCCCAGACATCACAAGGAGAATAAGGGAATACTATGAACTCTACATGCATAAATTTGACAAATTAGAGTAAATCACCCAATTCCTCGAAAAACACAGAATACCACCACTTACCCAATATGAAATAGATCATTTAAATGGCTTTTTATATAACTTGTATCTATTGAGGAAGTTGGATTCATAAATGAAAAACTTCCTCATAAAAACAAGATCTGTGGGTTAACAAGAAGTGAAAAGGACAGAAAATTTACCAGGGAATGAAAAACAAGTCACAGGACAAGATACAGAATAACACTTCTTGTGAAAGAAAAGCATAGAAATATACACAAATAAGGGCAAATAAGGACTACTTTTGGAAAGAAATGAGTCTGGAAAGAATGGGTGTGTGCAAGAGAGCTGATTCGTAATGATTTTTCCTTTATATCCTTCTTAACCTCTTTTAGCATTTAATAACTAATTTTTTAAACATCAACATGTTAATTTTAAACATCCGTGTGGTTTGCCTGCCCACTTAGCCCATGGTAGCACCAAATGCAAGAGCCCAGCCTCACAGAGAGGTCACCTATTTTCCCATCTCAACTTTGCACCACTAGCTGACAGGATACAGCTCCAGCTTCCCTGGCTGTCAACCCAGAATCAAGGAAATCAGGAATAACTGGGAGTGTCCGGACTCTGAACTCAGCAAGCGGCATGTATGCATTGCACTGTGCTGGGTGCCCTGAACAGTTGGGAGTGAAGGTATACTGGGATAATTTCCTTAGCATAATCTCAGAGTTGATCTTCTTCCCGGCTTTCTATCCCTGGCTTTAAAAATCATCAGCTAGGGGGTGGTGCCTGTGGCTTAAAGGAGCAGGGCGCCGGCCCCATATGCACGAGGTGGCAGTTTCAAACCCAGCCCTGGCCATAAACTGCAAAAAAAAAAAAAAAAAAATCAGCTAGGCTGCGCTTGGTGGCTCACGCCTGTAATCTCAGCACTCTGGGAGACCAAGGCAGGAGGATCACTCAAGTTCAGGAGTTCAAGAACAGCCTGAGCAAGAGTGAGACCCCCTCTCTACTAAAAATAGAGAAAACTAGTCAGACATTGTGGCCAGCACCTGTGGTCCCAGCTACTAAGGAGGTTAGGCAGGAGAATCACTTTAGTCCAAGAGTTTGAGGTTGCTGTGCACTATGATGCCAGGGCACTCTGCCCATGGTGACAGAGTGAAACTGTCTCGAAAATAAATAAACTGTATTAATTAAATTAATTAATTTAATTAATTTAATTTATTTAAATAAATAGATAAAAACCATCAGCTAGTGAAACTATCAGCTGTCCTGGGGTGCTTAGCGGAACACGAAGTGTTATCCAGTCCAACATGTCTTGCCACCTCCCACTGCCCCGATTTTCAGAGTCAGAAGCCACCTCTGAGCCCCACCCTGGGTCCCCAGGCCTCCCAAGGAAGTCCCATATTCACGGGAGCCCCAAGATCAGCTCAGACAGCTTTGATTCAATGCTCTCATTTCACAGATGAGGAATCTGAGGCACAGAATAGGAGAGAGTCACCTAGGGAAATGATGACAGAGATGAGTGTGAAAAGCACACAGTCAGGCCCTGACCCCTGTGGCTGTTATGACCCAGTAGTGACTGTCCTGAGCTCTGGCATTCCCACTGCTGTTTCTGGGCTTATCAGTTTTGAATGAATAGCCAGATCATCCCTCTGAAGGTCAGGGATAGAAACTGGTTTCTATGTGGCTTCCTTCCTTGTGGGAGAGCCTCACTGGAATCTCTGAGCCCACAGCGCACCTGCAGGAATGGGGCCCCACAATCCAGCTCTGGCTGCCTCGAGGGCTATGAGGTTAGAAAGGAAAACAAGACAAATCATCTGATAAGAGAAGCAGGAGTCTCCTCTCCTTCCTCCCCCCAGCCCCCAACCCTCCCTCAGCCACACACCTGGATACCTCACTTCCAATCTGGGTTCCTCAGTCTCTGAAACTCAAGTGTCCTCATCTGCAAGATGGGCTGGTCACATACTCCCCTCCCCCACTCGGTGCCTAATATCAGTTTCTTCAAACATTATTCTGTCCAGCCCTCCAGAACTGATGGCCCTGGGGCCCAGTATAGCCCTCAGAAGTGTTTTCCTTGACAAACATGGATTTGTTTTTGTCTTGTTTTAAATTAAACTTTAAAATAATTAACAGTACTAACAATCGGATGATTCACATAAATCCTGTACTTCCTTCTCTTGCAAATGTGAAAGATCTTGCAATCTGGGTCTGCATCTTTGCAGGGCAACAGGGGCCACTGTGGGCGGCAGCTGCCCCGTCTCACAACCAGCATGCTCTCTCATTCCCTGGGCCTGCTCCTGTCAGCTGAGTACATGGCTCCTGTTTTTGGTTCACATTCATTCAACGAATATGCATTGATCACCTACTAGGTGCAAGAGATGATTTCAAAGGGAGAGAAGAAAGGGCACTCTGCCCTCCAATCGATTCCACCAGAATCAGCAGGGGGTGATGGGGTTGCTCATGGACAGGTGCAGTTCAAAAAACAATTTTCTATGTGGAAAATTTTAAAGAATCTTATTGCAATACTCCTAGGAGCAACAGTAACCCATTCAATTATTCAACAAATATTTCTCGGGTGTCTACTGTGCTCTGGTGCTGTTCTAGGTGCTGGGGATAGAGCAGAGATACAAAGAAAAAACTCTGCCCTCTTGGAGTTGACCTTCTCCCAGGATTATCTCACTCCATCCTCACAGGAGCACAATTGAGGCAGGGGAAGAAAAATCTCTATGTTCGGATGAGGAAACCCAAGTCCAGGGAGGCTGAATGACTGGCCTGAAGTCACACTGCTGCTGGCAGGACTGGACAGTGACCACAGATGCAGCAGCCCCCAGCCGCTTCTGAGCCAGTTATTCAAGGCAGAACACGTGGGTGTGGGACCGCACCACCAGTCAGGAAGGCTGCAGAGTTTGCAGATGTTTGGAGGGTGGCACAGACTCTTCAGAGTGTCCTGGAGATTCTGACATCCTGGAGACTCCTCAAGGGTGGGGGTGGGGGAGAGGAGGGCTAAGCAGGTGGCCGCAGGCTACGTGTCTCAGAATCGAGCGTCCTGGAGATGCTCTCTCTGCCTGCCAGAGAGTTATCAGACCCAGGAACTTGGCAGGTGTCTCTTCCCCAACAGTGACCTTGACAGGCTGGGCTGGCCTCACGGGAGTGTACACGGCCTCTTCCCCTCAGCAAGTCTTCCCAAGGTAGTAAAGAAAAGTCAGCCAAAGGGTGGGGTGGCAGGGACTTTGCAAGGACCTTTGTTTTGTTTTCAGTTCTTTCTGGGCCTGGGGCTGGGTGGGCGTTAAACTAGGAGCGGCCAGGGCAGGTGTAAATTATGCATAGCTATTTCTGGAAACTCAGATTTCTCAAGAGAGAGAAATTAATTTGCCTGTTTGGGCAAATAACACCAATTTCCCCCCCACCCCCGCTTAAGGTCATTTTGTTAAAATAAAATTGATTAACGTTCTCTTTAAAGTTTAAGTAGAAACTGCTCAAACATATTTTTATGCATAGAAGCACGCTTTGCGCCCTTCAGTAATTAATAACTCCGCAAATAAGGGAACAGCACGCGGCTCGCAGCCCGCGCTCCGCCAGAGGCCCCCAGGTGGGCGGGGCCGGCGCCCAGTCGGGCCAATCGGGGCTCAGCGGAGGGAGGGGGCGGTCCAGGCTGCATCTCCATCCGGGCTGGGACTCCTGCTCTCTGGTGCTGTCTGGAACTTGGTATGTCCTGGCTCAGCCCACCTGGAAGAAGTCTTTCCAGGAAAAGGCAGACCTGGATGGACAACACCTGGAATCAGTCACAGTGATGGGAGTATCCCGAGCTGACCACAGGAGCTGCCAGGGCTGGAATCTCTGTGTTGGGCAAGTGAGCCTCTCTTTGCCTTGGTGACCACATCTGCAAAAAAGGGATACCACTACCCACGTGATGCTGTTGTGGCATGGATTAGGAGAGTTAGCACAGATACTTAGATGATGCCAGGCACACGCTGAATGCTCAGGTAATATTAACTAAAAGTCATTTTGGCTTCACAGCTTTGTGAAGTAAGCCCTCGTTTTATTCTTCCCATTTTGCCAATGAAAACACTGAGACTCAGAGAAGTTAAGGGCCTTGCTTGAGGTCACACAGCCAATAAATGGTAGCTGAGGTTTGAATCCAAGTCTGTCATAACCACAGATTTTAGGCTATGAGGTATCTTCACACACGTTTATCTCTCCCTAGGCCTTATTTCTTCACCTTCATACTTAGTTTCTGTACAAATCCAGTAAGTATTGACTTGCTCCAGGTCCTATCAGTTGCTGGATGTACTGATAACTACTAAGAGTGAAGCTCTGCCCTCAAAGATAAGAGACCTGTGGGGGGAGGTGGAGATAGTGCAAGGGGCAGGCATGTGACAGGACTACACATCCTGACCCCTGGTCCAGCACAAGTTGGGCCGTGTGACAGTTGCTGTCCAGTATGTTGTGAGTTGAAGTGCTTTGTGTCCCCCCAAAAGAACAATAAATTGTTAGTGTGAGGCCCTCTCAGGTTCCCTTTGCCCCTGCGTGGTTGCTGACGACATTCGGGTGGTGAAAGCCCTCTGGACATCCATGATGGCCGTGTAATATGAGGAAGAAATAAATCTTTGTTGTATTAAGCTGCTGAGAATCTGGGTCCTTTTGCTACTAGACCACAATGAGACAAAGAGGTATAAACATAGGTACTGTCCATACACAGGGATAGACTTATGCACCGGGTATTATCAGTTCTTATTATCAGAGCACTTTCCCAACTGCAGGGTCAGAGTAGGTTACCCCAAAGATGAACTGACTAAGCCAAGACTAGGGTGTAAAGAGTGAGGCATTTTGCTTTGGGCACAAAAGTTAAGCAACTGTCAAGAAAACAAAACAAACAAACAAACCCACCCTCAGAGTAATGTTTTTTAAAATCAACATTAATGCAAAAAAAACGTGATGAATAAGGGGTGGCACCTGTGGCTCAAAGGAGTAGGGCACCAGCCCCATGGGCTGGAGGTGGTGGGTTCAAACTCAGCCCCAGCCAAAAACTACAAAAAAGAAAAAAAAATCGTGATGAACAAAATAGCACAATTTTAAAAAAAGACAGGATCCAGTGCTGCCTCACTCGCTTTAATCCTAGCCCTAACTTCTAGGAAGGATAGGATAGGTGATCTTCCCCTTCCTCTCTCCAAGGTAACATGTGATCAGCTAAATATCGGTTACTTTATGAAGGAATAAGGAGAACCTGCAGCTTTTCCTGTACAATACGATGTCATTTTACTCATAATTACCATCATTATTTTTGTTATAATAAAAACAATAATGGAGGCAGACTTCCAAGACTGGAAGATAGGATACTCAAGTCGTAGTCCCAATTCTGCCCTGAATAGTGTGACCATGAACAAGAGTTTGAACTTCTTTGGGATTATTTTAAAATACCTACAATTGAAACCGGTAGCACCCTCTAAGGCAGTGGTTCTCAACCTGTGGGTCGCGACCCACAGGAACTGCCTTAAAGGGCCATGGCATTAGGAAGGTTGGGAACCACTGCTTTAAGGATACTTCCAGCTTATTTCCAACTGAGGGCTTTTGCATCTGCTTTGTCTTCTTTCCGCTGCCCTTTGACTGTCTATCTCTCTTCCTTCTGAGGGTCTCAAGTCGCTTCCTTAGCAAGGCCTTGTCCCTATTACTCAGAGTCTCTGGATTTCCCATCATCACACTTGTGACCATGCTGCTGTGAATCATTGGCTTGCTTTAGATGGCTGCTCTGTGACTGCAAGCTCCCTGACGACAGGGGCTACATCCGCCTGTTCATTTCTTTATCCCTTGGGCCTTGAGCAGGGCCTGGCCCCCAGGAGCAGC
The DNA here is from genome assembly GCA_963574355.1 of Loris lydekkerianus. Taxonomy (NCBI): domain Eukaryota; kingdom Metazoa; phylum Chordata; class Mammalia; order Primates; family Lorisidae; genus Loris; species Loris lydekkerianus. Next base: position 118,359 of record CAUYPK010163937.1, read on the forward strand.
TCAGTAGATAGATACCTGCTGGATAGATGAGCACATGAACAAGAGTATTGAAGTTGTGGCCCTATTTACTAAATGTGTGTAGGTGTAGGTCCCATGCCTAGGAACATGCATATTAGGAGGGAATAAAAACAGATTGTGAGTTAAATATTAAACAACTGTAAGTTTTGAAGGAGCATTCTCTGTGGCTGGGGAACTTGAGAAGATTCTCCCCATGTCAGCTTCCCCACTGAGACCAAAAGCTTTCCCACCTGCTTCTGGAAGCTCTGGGTAGGTACTCAATGACAGGGACCTGTAGCCCATGAGTCCTAGTCCCTTTCCTAGCCTGGACTCAATTGTGCCATGCAGAGCCACCGAAAGCTAACAATTTGTACATCCAGACACAGCAACCGCACCTCAGGCTGCCACTCACCAATGCCTTACCCACTCACCAATGCCACATCCAGATGATGAGTAGCTGAGCCCTCACGCCCTTCCGCGGGGGGCTTGGCTTCATCATCAATGACCATGGCTCTTTCTCTTTCTCTGCACATAGCCCTTGGACAGGCATCACTTCCTCTAAGCATCCCAGGGACTCTCCTAAGCCCCTTGGAGCTGAAAGGCAAAGTGGTTCATCCTGGCTCCAGATGGTTCCCCTGGAAGGGGGTAGAGGAGCCCCCGAGGCACAGGTTTATAACACTACACTACTCACACCCCCCCCCAATATTGCCTGATGGAAAAGAACACCAATCCCAGCAAGCCTCGGGGCCCCCTGCCAGCCCATACCCCACATACAGTCAGGAGGGCCCTCAGCTGAAGCAGTGGGGCAGAGCTGGCTGGAGAACAATGGGCCAGGGCGAGGGGGCATTGTGGGGTTCCCTGGCTGCCTTGTCACTGCCATAAACCTCATTACATCGTAGTCCCCTAGGCTGCCTCTCTCCTTACCCAAGGCATCAGCCGGCTTCGCTGCTGATTCCCACACGGTGTGAAAGCTCTTAAACCTCCCGCTGTATTTTTAATGGGGGCAGTGACTAATTTAGCCCTATGCCACCAACCGTCAAATCAAATCTTCTATTGGTACTTACTGAGGGCTCACCTGGACTCCATGGGGTTCGGGATAAATCTGGAGCTGGAGCGGGCCCTGAGATGTACAGGCAGCTGGCCTTGGGACAGTCTCAGTGCTATCTGGGAGGTAGGCCTGGCTGCAGATCTGCGGCAACCTAACCCTGTCCCAGCCCACAGCGTGCAACTTTGGGGGAACACTGATGCCTATGCTGAGATCTTCTTCTAAAACAGCCAACCTCCAGTGAGCTGAAAATTGGGAGTTCACCACCCTCAGCTTTCAGGAGGCAAGAGCCCAACGCAGGCAGGTGTAAAATGCCTTTTGAAAAACTGAAAGCCCACCTATGTGAGAACATGACATGAGGTGGCAGAAAGGGTAACCCTTACAGGTCACCAGAAGCCCTTTGATATGGGAGTCTTCTAGAAGATGATGGGGATAATTGCTCCAAATTCCACGCCCGTGACTTACTTAGTATTACATTATAATTAGGTGCAATCTGTCTGCCTGTTTCATTTCCACTCTGCAGAGGGTAATAACCAATTTCCTTGCCCCTTGTGAAAAGTTAGCAAGGAAGGGCTTCCCCGGGCAGGCTCTGGCCTCCGATTGGCAAGTCAGCCCAGCATCAGTATGACAGAGGTTGGGAGGAGACAGGAGGAGAGCCAGAGACCAAGGCCGCTGGGTGGGGCTAGGAGTAGGTGGGTCCTAGAGCAAGTGGCTCCTGAAACTTTGCACCCTGGGCTCTGGCCTGTCTCACTCTGGTCCTTGGCCGGAGCAACCAGTTGCAGTGTCACGTGACTGGCTGATCTCTATGACTGGGGACCTGCTACTCCTGCCTGGATCCCTCTGCCATCCCTAGGCCTGGATCTCACAGCGCTGGAGAGCTGCCACTGTTTCCTGCTACCTCTCCATACCTTGGCCACAAAGAGAACCCAAGTCCCACCCAGAGACCTGTCATGGTAAGGACCAGGCACTTGCCCTGAGAGGAAAAGCAGGGACAGGTCACGAATAAACATGAGTCCCCAACCTGCTGCAAGCTGCAACCTTGGCAAAGCTGCCCTTACCCTTGGGCCTCAGTTTCCCCATCCATGAATGAGGAGATCAAGATATTTTCTCATGATCTCTTCCACTTTGAGTTCTGTGACCACTGCCAGCTCATCCAGTCTGCGTGCATTAGATTACTACACTTCTTTCCTGAGGGAAGCAGGATCAGTTGTGTGCAAATCCCCCACAGGCCCATGGGAGCCCACCAGAACTCACCCAGGAACACATCTCATAAGAGGTGACAGCTCCCCATGTGGCCCTGGGCTGGGAAGGAGAGAACCAGGCAGCCGGGTGCTAATCGCATGGATTCCCTTTATTGAACTGTACTAGTTACTGCAGTCAGATTAAGTCACATTTAAAAGCAGACCATCCAGTTGCACTGAAACCGATTATATTCATTACATAGTTTTAATCACTGTCCGGTGAACTGGCAAATCCAATCAAAGCATTAGTCTTTAATTAAAAAATTAAAGGGAAATATTCAGACAATAGCCAAGCAATCACATCACGATGCACAATTACCTAGAATTGCAATTAAAAAGTAGTTAACCGAAGGGGGGAAAGAAAAACAAGAAAGAAAAAAAAAAAAAAAAAAGAAGAAGCAAAGGAAAAAAAATCACACTAATTCTTTTTCAAAAACTATCAATATAATACATGAAGGAACAAAGGACAATAGCCTTAAAAAGCAGGTTTCTCTAACTCTAGAAATGTAAGTCTGTGGCAGGAAACCCTAAAAGCACACTAGCTGTAGCAGGACAATAAAAAATACTGAGCATGGAATACTTTTAATCTCTGCCATTAATATTCATTTCCAGCTGCTTATAATAGCAGCGCCTCATGGCCAAATCATTAGAGTTTTACATCTGGGTTGCAAATGACACTTTGATTGGATGTAATGTTCAAATGGCCCTCCCCACGGCGTCTCCGGCAAGCCTTCTGCGGAGAGGTGTCCTGTCGAGCGGTCCCTCACTGCGCGTGCTGGCTCATGGTGTGGTTCTGAAAGGCAAGAAAGGAGACACACATGAGGGGGAAGAATGGGGAGCGTGCCCATCCTTCCCATCATGCGTCTACGCTGAGAGCCGCAGAAAAGCGTCGCGATTATCACAAAACAGAATGCAACATGGAAAAAGTGCTCCAGGGACCCAGCTGCTTAGACGCCACGCTGATGTGGGGCTCCGGGCTCAGTTCCTGTGGCTGACAACCCGGACTCCCGGATGCCGTGTTTTTGTTTTTGAGACCCATCAAGTCTTACCACGGGACCAGCTAGGTGGAGGGAAAGGAGAAATGCGGGGGAGGGGGCAGGAACTAGAACCATCCCGCTCACCTACCCATCTCCCTTTCACTCTGAGGAGGAGTAAGCTCTGCCTCTGACCGCTCGGGCTGCCCCACAGCCCCTCCCGGGCCTCCCCGGTAGCTGCTAGAGACGCCAGATGCGCCGTGCAGAGCTCCGGCCAAGAAACACCTGAGCAGGCACAGACGTGCCTGGGCCCTGGGTGGCTGGATGCCTGCGGCCACGGCAGGGGACCAGTCACCCGGCAGGAAGGGCACTGGGAGGAGCCTCCCAGTCGGTCACATGATAGTGCTCCTGCCAGAAAGGGGGACTTGGTGCCGTTTGGCCAGATCTACCCAGGACCCTGGGGCCAGGCGCCTCCCCCTCACCACAGCCCCTGGCACTTCCTCCCTCCCGCCCACCAGAGAGGGCCAGCAGTGTAGATGCATTTCACAGGAGCCAGCAGCCTGGGACTGGCGGTGGCATTCGGTGTCTGAGAGCCCAAGCCTTTTTGTTTCTTTTCAGTGGTTTGTGTTCTACATTCAAACCAATTTCATCACAGCCTCAGGTGGTGCTCCACCTTATGACACCTGGAAAAAGGAAGCAACGTCCAGCAGAGGCAGAAGGACCCAGTTTGGGGTGGCACACTGGACCACCCTGGTTTGGCAGCTGTGGGGACCAGGACCCCCAGTCTTGCGAGTGATTTCTTTTCATGAATCGCAGCCTGCAGCTCTGCCGCTGACCGCCAGGGGTCAGACGAAGTGCTGCGTCTGTTCTGGGCTCCGGCCTAGCCGCCCTTGCGGATGGTGCCCAGGGTGAGGTGGGGCCACGCCTGCTCACAGGAACAGGGCCCGGTGGCAGCCCCTTCCCAGCTGTGGCCTCCGTGGTGATGTCACCAGCAAGGAGAGGTAGCCCCCAGTGCCCCATCCTCAAGGGAGCAGATGCCACTGACACCGCCAGCACAGAGTAACAGACACTGCTGTCCTGGGGGGAGTGGGGGGTGGATGACCCAGCCTTGGCAGGCATGCGTGCTCTCTGCTGTGCACACAGGGATGACTCTTTCATGAAAATCATCACAGCTGCCTTACAAGGTGAAAATATTGAGGTTCAGGGAGGCTAAATTGCTGACCCAAGGTCACCCGGCCTCATAACTCGGAGGGCTGAACCCGGCAACTGGCATCAAGAGAGCCAGGGCACTGCATCTGGTGGGCTCTGGTCTTGGGATCACCTGCCCCACCTCAGACATAAACCCCGACTCTGCCAGCCTTGCCCAGCACCTCGGTCAGGGGTGTCATGGACCCAGTTGCATGAGGCAGGTTGTCTGAGGCCACAGATGGGACTCAGGCAGTGTCCATGGGACCGGCACCCTCTAGCCAGGCATCCTTCCCGGTGCCAAGGCAGGGACACAGTCAGTCCTTGGGGGGAGCTGAACCCACCCTACACAGCAGTCCTGCTTCTAGTGCCAAGTCTCTGACTCAGCGCCTGCCTCCTCACCCCTCTCCACCCTCCCAGCTAAGCTGCTCCCCTGTCCTCTGGGCACACAGCTCTCTCCCTGCCACCCCTCCAGGCCGCTCCAGCTCACCTCCCACACACCTCTGTGGGCAAGACCAGCGCCCCCTGCTGGGCTGCATGCAGGGTGGCATGGCGTCTTGGCCCCACAGCAGCCAAACCGGGAGTGGGCATGCTCTGTACCGATAGACTCCTGGGCTTCCCATGCTCGGGCAGTGACCTGGCAGGCACAGCTCTCACAGGTCTCATTCCCTCACCCTGCCAAAGGCCAGTCACATGCCCCTGCTGTCTGGGCATGGCCAGGCCCTTCTGTATTTGTGCGTGGAGGAGAAAGAGGAGGGACATTAGATGTGGACAGCTCTTTTCCTGTTTCCAAATGATGCTTCCTAGGGCCCCACACAAAGTAGTCACTCAGACAATGTGTGTGAAGGAATCAACAGAAGGAAAAATGAATGAATAAAAGAATGGGTGAGATGTGGATATGTAGACAGGGGAGAGGGCATTCCAAGTTTGTCAAACACCACAGACAAAGGTGTGGAGACTGGAATAGTACAGCAGATTCAGGCAGCAATGTAGGAATCCCAGCACAGAGGTGACACAGAGGCTGGCGGGCCTGTGGGCTCGGACAGTGGAGGCCCTGCGTGCCCACACCTGTGGACTTTGCTGCAAAGGCTACAGGAAACCAGAGATGATGTTGGATCTTCTTAAGATTCCCGAGGATGACCCACCATCAACACAAGGAAAGGAGATGTGACAAGGTCTACATGGGACGCAAGGTCGGCGTTGGCTCACTCAGGGGCTGTTAGCAGAGAAGTCTTAAGGCAGGAACCTACACTTAGGACCACATGCTAGGAAAACACAAGAACAAATACCACTTCTTGATAAAGAGCAGTAGTGAGTCTTCTCACCTAAGGAGCTATAGTAGGTTATTCTTAGGTTAGATTGAAGAAAGAACTTCCTTAAGAAAGGTCTGAGACAGAAAGATAAAACTTCTTTCCCTGAATTATTGTTACAGGAACAAAAGCCCAGGATGTCACAGCAGACGGAAATGTTAAAACTTGACGTCCCAAGGAGTGTAGCCACCAGACTTCACTCAACACTGTTATTCTATATTATTAAGTACCTGCTGTATGCTCTGGGTCAGGCCCAGGGAGGTGCAGGGAGGGCCCAACCCTCCAGGGGCCTGATGTGGGGGGAGAGACACACAGACACCCAAATGTATGTGAGCTTAATGGTGCAGATGGCTGCTCAGCTAGGGTCAGACCACCCCATATGTGTGGGTAGGGGGGAGGTGTGGGTAGCCCAGGTGCTTGGCCCAGGAGTGCATCCGCTCCTTCACCAGCCAAGGGCAGTCTCGCCAAGGGCAGAGGGGGTGGCAGGGACCCCCGTCGCTAGGACTCACCAATCACCCAACACCTGTGTCCTGGGCTGCACTGGTGAGCCACCGCAACCAGCACAGTTCAATAATCTAAAAGGGTCCATGGTTCCTTCCCCCATGGCTAGGAGCTATGGCTGGAAGGTCTTCCTAGAGTTCCTTCCACCCGCCATGGCTCTCACAAGGGCATTCTGCCTTAATGTCTAGTTCTCTGTTTATGCCTGTGCTATATTTAGCCCCTTCAGAGAAGGAAGAAAATCGTTTTTTAAAGACACAACCAACCCCATAGATGAACACTTCTCAGCACCATAAAGGCTCGGAGTGGGGGCAGGGAAGGCCTGAAGTTTGCCTGGGGGCGGCAGGGGGGTCTGGCATCCACTTGGGCTGTGCCGCCTGCCAGGGAGACACAGGTGTGGGACAGAGCAGGTGAGAAAAATAAAACAATGGTTTGCGGCCTTGATCCATCCACTGGCAGCTCATGCACGCTCTCGGATGGAGGTTTCTGGTACAGCCTGTTTCAGGAGCCTCTGCCTGGGGGATGCAAATTAGTGATGGGGTGGCCTGGGAGCTGGCACAGAAATCTGCCTGCTGCCAGCCTCAGGGGCAGGCCTAGCTGGGGTCCTAGCAAGACCCACACAAGGAGCCCTCCCTGCTCCCTGAAGTTGTCATCAGAACACTCAGAAACTGGTTCCCCATCACACCCCTGGCTCCCAGAGGGAAAGAAAGCCAGCCTTCGTTTAGATGCTGTTCTCTCATTCATTTGTTCTTATGGAATCCCTGATGAGTGTTGGCCATTATGCTTGTCACCAAGAACTTTGCAGCAAAATGATACTGATCCTGAATCCAACTCAGGGTGATGTTTTGGGCACAGAAGGAGCAGGGTTAGGTGTCTGGAGCCTGGTGGCTGGACTGTCCTCAAAGCACACACTTGAACAGGCCCGTGGACTTCTGGTCAGTTCCACATCTGGTGTCACCAGCGCCCGGAGGGAACCCTGCCCCAGCCCACCTCCCTGCTCCACAAGCACCATGCACCCCTCCCTGGTCTGCAGCCCATGATGGTTTCTCGAGCTCTTGGCTTCACTCTGTCCCTTGGCCTGGTGCATAGTCTTCCTTTGATACCCACTGCCACACTATCAAGAGGGAGAGACCAGAGGTGCTCAAACATGCTCGCTGCCTAGTGGTGTGGAGCATGGAGAGGTCCGTGCACATCCTGGGATGTGCAGGCAGGGCCGGAGAGGGTTTCTCTGCACTGTAGGCCACTCTAGGGTGTTATTAGCTGCCTCCTGTATTCCACTTACTCTGATCACAGAATGTCTTTCAAGTCCCAGCACCTTGCCTGGCCCTTGGAAAGAACCCCCTGGTGCCAGCCGCTGCCCAGGGTGATCACAAGGCAGGCAGTAAGCTCAAGTCCTGGGTTTGAATCTGGCTTTACCACATACTAGCTATGTGGCCTGGAGCAAGCTATCTGACCTCTGGGTTTTGGAGGTGGTTAATAACACAGTCCCTGGGGTCTGTGACAGGCATCCTGACCAGTCTGGTGTTCTGTGACAGAGAGACTGTTGTCACCTGGCTGGGACTCTGGGACCAAACATGGTTGGGGTGTACAGTGGGGATCTGGTAAAGTTTTAATGGACCTCTTTCCCCATGTGTCCCAAGTGCTGATGAGGTCTCAGAAATGCTCCTGGGATGGCCCACCTTGGATGGCCCTGCCCCAGAGGCAGCTGGACAATGAACCCACCCTTATCACCCCTACCCACACTGCCCTGGCTAACCTCTGGACCCACAAATCTCTGTTTCCACTGCCCACCTTTGGGAACAGAATAGTGTATCTGGTGAGGAGGGGACTCAGGGAGATGTGGTGGGGAGTGCAGGAGGTATGCACTCAACCACACATTCACTCATTCATTCATTTCTTCCACAGACATTCAGAGTCCCTGCCTGTCATGTCCTGAGCTGGGCACTGGGCACACAGGGGCTGACGGCTCCACAGTGAGAGCGACCCTGAAAACCCTACAGAGGTATGAAAGGACTCAGCCCTGGAAGCCAAGCCTGGGCATGGCCCAGTCCCTATGGCATACAAGAGCACAAGACCACCTAGTGTTACCCACCCAGGACACCCCACCCACCCTGCTTTCCCAGATACCCAGGACAACACCCCACTCAGACACCCAAGGATACCCCAGCCACCCTGCTTTCCTAGACACCCAGGACACCCCAGCCAGCTCTCCCAGCCCCACTTGCAAAGCCAGCCAGCCTTCACCGTGCCCCACACATCACCAACGCTGGTTTCCAGATGGGCGAGAGGCCGTGGCAGATCCTCCTTCTCCACACTGCCTATCACTGGGACACCCCCAGCAGGCTCCAGCCACAGTGGGTCTCACATAGCTATGAGTGTGACAAACTCTCTCCTGGGATAAGGACCAAGTCTCAGAACCTGCCTTGGCCATGGAGAGAATCTTTTCCCAGGGGAAACTGTGGCTGTGTTCAAGTAAGTGGGAGGGGGGGGGGGCGCAGTAGGGCGCTGCTGTTTGCTCACTTAGCAAGCAAGGTACCAGCTCTGCGCCGTGGGCACCAGTGAGGCACATCCTGGCCTCCCACAAGCTTCGAGGGTAGATTTCACATAAAGGGTGGAAAGGGGACGTCCGATTGGGAGATGGTGCAGGAAGAAGTTGGCCTTCTAGCCGCCCTTCCAGGACAGTTGGGGTCAGTATTCGCACCGGGGTGGGAGAGTACGTGCACAAAGAGATGGCTGTCCAGGGAGAATGAACCATCAAGATGACAGCATGAATACTACTGATAATGGCCATGGCTAACATGGCCATTCTCAACACTTCACTTATATGAACCTATTAACCCTCATGACACCCCCATGAGTTAAATACTATTATCATCCCTATTTTACAGATGACAAAACTGAGGCACGGAGAGGTTCAGGTCCTGCTGGTAAGGGCAGTGCTAGGTGTGCACTGGCAGCTGCCTGCAGAGCCCACTCTCTGCCGTGGCATCGCCTCTGCCTGTGAAATGTGAAAAGTGCAGCATATGTTGGGGGAACAATGAATAATTCAGTTTGGCAGAGGCGCAGGGCTTGTGCCATGGAGACAAGCCTGGAAAGGAAGGCGGGGGCCTTATTGATGAAGCTCCTTGATGCCAGACGAGGCAGCTTGCCCTTAAATCTGGGCCATGGGGAGCCATTGAAGGTATTTGAGCTGTGGAGTTACACAAGAGGCAAGGCAGGGAGAAGCTCACTCCTCCAGCCAAAAAGGGCTATCGGCAGGCCTTCCTGCCTGCACTGCCCTCTGCTCCTTCCTCCAGCCCCCTCTTACTGCCTTACTCCCCAGCCCCACACCCTTTGCATTTGTCCCTTTGGGGAGGGCACAGGCGCAGGCAGCCTCCGCCACCCTTATCTGCTGTGGATCACCTGGGCAGCCCCTCTCTGCTTGTGAGCACTTATTTTTAGAAGTGTTTGACAATCGTCCAAGGGTCTAAGACGAACAGATGGCCTGTCTTAAAGGCTCGTATGTTCGCTAGTTTGCACTTCTGACAAACGGTAAGCGTACTCGAGAGCACGCCATAAACAGCACTGAATGAATGCTCAGAACACAAGTTAGCTAATGCACGTCATTAAAATTAGGAGTGAGTGATGGCCAAGGTTCCCTCTAAATTCCTGCTGGGTGACACAGGGCCCAGGCTGTGATGGGCTGCACCCCCATCCCCGTGCACCCTACAGAGCGGGCCAGCATCACCCCATTTACACAGCATCACCCCATTTGCTGACAAGGTTTTGCCTATGTGGAAGTGACCCCCACCCTCAGCATCATAATGAGCTGGTGACATCCCAGCCCGGGACAAAGCCCTGGAATGTCCTATAAGGCAGAAGGAGAGTGCCTCCGTGTGCAAGGACTTGCACGAGGTTTCCCTGACCGTGGCTCTGTGGCTCCCAGACAGTGAGACAGCCTGTCGTCTGCCGCTCCAGAGCAGCAGGAAGTGAGTGTCACACTGCTCAGGCAGGGAAGTGTTTTGGGTGAGAGCTTGATTCATCCAGAATGTCTGGCCTAGAGAGAGATTCCAAATTCTATGAGGAAGGGGTGGGTTTAGGGTGGGGGACAGGGGATCTGCTCCTTTCTCACAGAACCAAGAGCAAAAGCAGCTTCAGGACAGGAGAGTTACCTGGGGTTCATTCAAGGGAGAACCATATCCAAGCAGCCTATGACCGAGACTCCTTCTGTTCCAGGTTCCCCCTCCCTCTCTGAACCTCTCTTGCCAGCAGCACCCAGGATACAAAAGACCAAAGCAGGTGGCCCGGTCAACAGTCAATTCCATGAGTAGGAAATATCTTCCCTTATATGAAACATGGGAGAAAATACCGTGTGTGTATGGGGGGAAGCCCAATAAACTCCCAAAGGAGCAGGTTCCATGCTGCTGTGCTTTGGAAATAAAACCCACCAGAGAATAGATTATTAAGAGGGAACCAAAACCTTCTATTAGGAGCCCAGCCTATAAACAGGCTCCCACTCAGAGTCACCCAACAAAACAAGGGATCTAATAATACCTGCCCCCAGGGACAGCAACCCTGGGGAGCTGTGCTGCAGCATGCAGATAGGCCGTCAGACAGTCGTGAGCAGAGTCACCTGGGAGTGATGAGACTTCAGACAGCCCCGCACAAGGAAAAATGAGTTTTATGGCTGTTGTCACAAGCAAAGGAAGATGAAATGTTTCCGTTGCTGCTTATGAATCTGTCTTCCTTGGTAACAGTCCATACCTGATCCGAGGCCTGAGATACTCTGGAGTGCTGCTGCTGCTGTTTCTCCAAACAGGGGTTGTAAGCACCAGTGGCTAAGCCCCCTTGGGAACAAGGTACCCTGAATAGCCTCAGGACTCAGCACCAAGGATCGATATGAACTTGTGATCCCAGGCACACCACTGCTGGCACCCTCGATTCTCCTGGGTAGGACACCCTGCTCTGGTCTTGTCAACCTTGCCGGCCTCCATGACATCTGCTCCACCTACACCAGCCTGCCTGGAATCAGGCGCCCAGGGAACAATTCATTTCAAATAGGAATAATGACATGGGCCCCTGCCCTCAAAGAGCCTGAGCCAGACCCTAAGAGACGGGACTCCAGCCTAATGCAACAGGCCTCGGAAGCCAAGAGACCTTATCTACTGCAAAGCCTAGAACAGCCTGAGGCAGAGTGACGGAACTCCACCAAAAAAGGTGTTCCTAGGTGAGGGGGAAAAAACACATCTGTTCCTTTTAGTGGGGGGTCAAGGAAGATTATGCACAGTGGACACCCCAGAACACTGAAGCAGCCCATGAGGGGGGCTCCACGCTCCCAGGGAATGCTGCTGTGATGAAGCAGAGCAGATGCATCTGAGAGGCCGTGTGCCCGCAGGCAGCTGCGCATGTGGACAGAGGCCTGGAGCGCTGTCGGGCTCAGACTGCGAGCAGGCACAGCCCCGCCAGGTGCAGGGCAGGAAGGCAGCAGCTTTGTCTAAAGGCGTGGTGCCTCTCAGAGCTAGGCAATGGCTGACACCTGGAAATGTAGGCCCCCATCACCAGGCCTTCCGGGGAAATTGGAAATCTACTCTTCAAAAGAGAAACTGTCTTGATATTTAAAGCAGATTGCAGGTTAATCAAAACCCGTCTACAGGTCGAATCTTGCCCATAGGCTACCAGGTTGAGGGCCTCAAGATGCCCCAGACATCTTCCAGGGAAGGTGGGAAGCAGCACCACTGGGCAGCAGACGGCTGGGTGTCACTGCCACTGGGCAGCAGACGGCTGGGTGTCACCGAGAGGCTTGATCTGAGGGGATGGGAGGAGGGAGGTGGCACAGTTAACAATCTGAAGAGTAGGGCAGAGGGTAGAAAATAAAGTCTGGTGATGCCAGAACCGCCCACATGTACATCCTGGCCTCTGCTGCCCTGGGGCACATCCTGCCCCGCTGCCAAATGTTTCTGGGTGCACCAGGGGCACAAGCCTGGGACACCAAGGACTAGAGAGTCCGCAGGAGCCCATGGCTACCTTAGGGCTGTTCCTGAACCATCTGCAGAGGTCAGCACCAGCTTGCCACATGACCTCATGCAAGAGTTGTACCCTAGTTTCTCCCCCACACACTCCTTGCTCGCACTCCCCATCCAGCTGCCACAGTGTCCCACAGGAGAAATGGCACTGTGAGGATAGCCCCTGGATGCTCAGGAAGGCAGCACGGCAGGAGGGCTCCTCTTCCCACGCACAACCACCTCCCCATACTCAGGTACACTCCTGGACACCCGCAGTCCCACACATCCACCCCCAACACAGTCCCAGCAACATGCTGCAAAATGGAGCAGGGGTTGGTCACTGCGATGGCATCTGACCCCACCCCATGTGGCTAAGCTTTCCCATCACTGCTGGGATCCCTCCGACAGCCCTTCCTGCCCAGGCACCTCCTAGTAAAGGGGAGAAAGCAGTGCCCTTGAGGAGCACAGTCCAGACATCTGTTGGGGAAGGATATGGAAGGTATCTGCTTAAACTCCCTAGAGGGTCTCCACCACACCCAGGACAAAGCCAGAGCTCTGGCCATGGCCCGGCAGCCCTGCAGACTCTGGCGCCCACACTGCACCGCCCTCTGCCAGCTCCTGGAACCCGCCCAGCGCTTCCCCACCCCACCTCCAGCAGCCACTCCCACTCTGGGAATGCTCCCCACACCCAGACTTCCCAGGGCTGCTCCTCCCCTGAGGCTATCTCCTTGGCATGGCCTTGCCACCCACCCCCGCCCCCCCATCTGTGGCCACCCTTGTAGTATCCCCACGCACCTGCAGAGATTTTTCCCCAGCACGGTTTTCAGCCTGCAGTGACCTGGCTATTTAACCCATCACAGTCAGGTCAACTATCCCTTGCTATGTCCTGAGCTCTCTGTGACAAGGATCTGGTCTCCCGGGTCTCCACTGAACCCCTTGTGTTGGCTCAGAGCCCGAATGTAGTAAAAACTCCGTGGATACTTTGGAAATAACAGCCGACAAGCTACTGTGGCAAAGCCAAGCCTCCACTGGCAGGGTCAGGGAGAGGAGAGGGCGAAACACAGCCCACCCCCCCCCCCCCCCCCCCCCCCCCCCCCCCCCCCCCCCCCCCCCCCCCCCCCCCCCCCCCCCCCCCCCCCCCCC